>JAKTSY010000158.1:4414-153693 GCA_030580555.1 Hanseniaspora taiwanica (nom. inval.) | reverse complement strand
TTTGATAAAAAAATTGCAAAAAAATAAGAACTCCTCATAGGGGGCTCGAACCCCTGACATTTCGATTCCTTGGTTTAACGTAAAAGTCGAACGCTCTACCAACTGAGCTAACAAGGACGAGTTCTTGTTTTTCTAAAAAAGGGTGCCAGGTAAATTGTCTTGAAGGGCTCTCTAAGTGTCAATCTAAACTATAGTTGTGTCTAAGTCCTTTAAGTAATATTCTTTATAACTATACTCTATATAGTTTCTCTACAGTATTAAGCCTAATCTCTTGTTAAGCCTCTCTCATTATATACTCATATACAATCCAGAACAACACTTGTGTTATCCTCTGAAACTGTTCTCTTTATATATAACAATATCAAACCAATCAAGGGTTCATTAAGTCCTCGTTTAACTATCTCAGTGAGCCATAATATTATTAGTCCATATTATTATTCGTTAAACACATCTCGTTATGCGTAACGTGTTAGCAGTGAAAGCGTCTTATCTATAGGTTTCCGTATCTATGATTATCGTTTATTCATCATCGTTCAACTCTCTTTCAGAATACAGTTTGTGTTACATGACACTTATACACTGTGAACCAATATTATTTCAAATCCAAATTTATAAAAAATTACTTTGGAGGGTTGGCCGAGTGGTCTAAGGCGGCAGACTTAAGATCTGTTGGACAGTGTCCGCGCGAGTTCGAACCTCGCATCCTTCATTATTTTTTTTTATACTTTTTGGACAATGCACTTTGACAGATGCTGGTCAGGTAAAAATAGGTCACCAACAAGAATTGCATTCTTCATACACGTCTTCTACCAAACTTTATGTATAAACCACGGGGCCAGATTCATGCAGAACAATCGCACTTTCCTTATACATGACAAAAAGTTGATATCAATGTGTACACCCGCTTTTCTTGGGGTGGCTGCGTGCTTGTCAACAATTGATCGCTGAAAGGTTCTCCAAATTTTTCATTCAAAGCAAATTCCGATCAGAATATGTTGACTACTTCCTGATTATGCAGAATTCAGCAACATACGAATCAGGTTCATGATATAAATATACATCTTACTTTTTAAACTTTATTATTAAGACATTATCATGAGTGTTGTTTTTGCTTTTCATTATTAGCTGTATGCTCTCCAGCTTTGTTTTATTTGCATCATAATTTTTAGTTCATAAGCAAAAGAGTGGCTTCAAGTTCAAAATTTGTGATGGCCAAGTTTTGATGACTATGGACCAATGCTCACTAAAATTTGTGCATCAAGTTGCAGCCTCGAAAAAGACACATGTCGTATGCTACTGCTATAGTCTTTGATTAATTGCTTTCCCTTTTAAACTGTTTCAAAGGAAACGGGGTGCAACAACTTGCCCGACTTTTTGCTTTTTTAATTTCTTCAAAGCATGGGAACCTTCAAGAGACATGGCCAATCTCAATATGACAAAACGATACTGGGTGCGTATTAATAATAACCATATAAAAAGACTTTGCTAAACCCATAACATATCAATGCTTCGAAATATAGCAAGACCATGTTTTAGAGCGTGCAGATCAGTGCCGACAAACTGCTTTATTCCAAGTCAAATAGTGGCAAAAAGAGCATTGGTAAGGTCTGCAATAGTTCTACAAAACATGAATCACCCAAAGACGCCGCCAAATAACACAGTGCAGCCCAAACTCATAGCAGGGACGAAGGCTCATTATCTGTCGCAGGCAACCAACATATGGAGTCGAGTCAAAATCAACACAAAATGGTTTCTAAAGAAATCCATGAAACCATTCAACTCTGACGATATCAGTGCATTTATCTCTTGGGTGTTGGTCAGCAATGTTTTGATCATTTTGTTATGGACTACAGGTTTCACATCTTTGATTTTGTTGTTTATGAACACTGTTTTTGCCCAAGAATACTTGGCTACTAAAATTGGTGAATTGATAACTGAAAATACAGATAATTTAGTAGTGGTGTTTGAAAATGCCATTGTTCCAGATTGGAAAGGTGGGAATATTACTTTCAATAATGTTTTTGTATGCAAAAGACCCACGAAGAAAGACACAAAGGGATCAAAAAACTTTCTGAAAGGGTCACAAAGAGAAGCCGTCACTAGGGCCAAATTGGCAATGAGTCAACAGCAAATTTTGATAAACGAAGATGGTTTTGATGAGGGAAATTTCACGCAATATGATTTGACTATTGACCAGGTCAATGTGAGTTTTAGTTTTTTGAAATGGTTCAACGGGAAGGGAATCATTGATGAATTGGAAATGAACGGAATTAGAGGCGTTGTTGACAGAACACATGTCATGTGGAAAGAGAATGACAATCCAAGAAATTACTTGAATGTGCGCTCTCCTGGTGATTTTGAAATTGACAAGTTTACAATGAATGATGTCCTGTTCACATTATATCAGCCCAGAGGTTTTAGACCTTTCCAAGTATCCATATTTAATTGTGAATTGCCTCAGTTACGGAAACACTGGTTTTTTTACGATTTTATCAATGCGAATGCTATAAGTGGAACATACGACAAATCATTGTTTAGCATACACAAACGGTATAACGATCAAAACAAATTAATAACAACAATGCGTGTGGACAATTTGAACGTTGATCATTTGAACGGAGGAGTAAAGGGGCCGTTTGGATGGATCAACCAGGGGAAAGTTGACATGATTGGAGATATCAAGATCATCAACAAGGCCAAAAAAAACTTGATTTTGGACTTTTTCAATTTAAAGGATGACCCCTTTCTTAATCCCAAGAAATTCGTCAAAAGTTTAATCAAACTTTCCACAAGTGAAGAAAATGAGCAGATGATCATTGATTATTATTTGAAACTACACAACGTTCAAGCACAGATCCCTCTTTTAACTTCTGAACTAAGCTATATCAACAATGCGTTGATAAGGCCTATTGTCGGATACATCAATTCCAGCAAAGCGTGTATTCCTATAAGATGCATTATAGAAAAAGACGTGCAGGATTTCGCAGGTTCTTGGACCATGTACGATTCTTTATTGAACGACAACATGAGTGAGAAGGTTTACGAGGCGTTTGCCGAGTACGCTGTAGATGAAGAAAGAAGAACCATCAGACTGAAGAGAATTGGGTTCTGGACGCTTCAAGCAATCTTACAGGCTATCTTGATAGGTTTTGGTGCTTTGGCTTGATTGTTGTATATAGGTTTGTAGCTGTGTATAGATGTATTCTTTGTCGCACTATTCAAACAGTCTCTGTTTTTGTCTCTCGAACAAAAACAAAAAAAGTCTTTCGGGAAAACGGGGAAAACAAAACAAACAACGATTAATAAGGTTTTTGGAAAACTCAGATTGTTTCACAATGTTGATGAAAGAGTCAAAACACCACCACCACGACCCAAATCAAAGAAAGAAAGATGACCTCAATTATTGATAGATGGATACAGGCTCAGTGTGTGCAGATTGGACAGCATGCCACCGATCGTCGTGCTCACTCAAAGACTCAGGTGCCTTTTTTAATTAGTATGGTAATGGAAAATGATGAGATGTTTCTCCCAGTTATGTTGGCTATTACAATAGCTCTCTTGAACTACAACATTTTTGTTTCACGTATGAGAAAAACGCAAGATAGACAGACTGCTTTTAAGAGTAAACCGGAAATAAATAGCATCATTAATTTACAAGATGAAGATGTCTACACCAATTTTTTGGAAAATGAAGATCCTAAAATGGATGAACCATTTTTTGAGGAAAAGGTGATAGTGGAGCAGCGGTCAAGTCAGAAAGATGATAGTTTGGAAGTTGTACAGCTGACATGTGCGACTGTTCTGCCGACTGTTTCACATGAAGCGTTTGTTAAAGAAAAGCATATCGAAGAGAACCTTGAAGAGAATATTAAAGTACAAAATGCTACTCAATTCAACAAGCACGATAAAACGCAAATTAAAGAGCAACCTGAAAAGCAAATCGAAGAACAAGCTGAAGAGCAAATCAAAAACCATACTGAAAAGCAGGACAAAGGGTTTTACGCAGAATCTATGCATAATGGGCTACAAAAACAAGAGCAAAACAACGATTCACTAAATAAAAATCTCTACGAGGAGTCACCTATAGTGCAAAACAAAACAGCCAATGAGGAAACACCTTCAAAACTGCAAGATCATAAAGAACAGCTACCGATTGCATGCATGAACGCAAAGCTTTCAGACCAAGACTTGCAAGCGCAATTAGCAGGTAAGTTAGAAACGAGGCTTCTCCATGTGGCTCTTGAACACGAAAATATTGGTGATTGCGATTATACTGCAGTTCAACTACCAATTTTACAACCAGTGGTGAAAATAGATTCAGTTGGGTCCAGCGTTGAGTCTAATTTTTTAAGCGAAAACATTGGAAATCAGCTTTCTGCAAATAGCAGTTTCAACAGCGGCAACACCATTGGAATGAATTTTCCGTCAACGGAATCTCCCAAAGTTAAAGAGCTTATTGAAATATTTGAGAACTGCAAAGGTGAAGACGCAATAACCCGTTCATCCAGCAATGTGTGCGGTTATTCTAAAAGCACTGAAACAACGCATACTTTTCACTCACAACTAAGCACGAAAACTGGGTCGCCCTTCATTTTGGAGCCAAGTCCGTTGAAAGAGTTCAGTGATAACATCACTATACTGGGATGTACAGGTAGCTCTCGTCCGTATTCAAAAAAAAATGAAGAAACCACTCCAACCAAAAGTGCAGGAATGGGTGTGGGCTTGATGACTCGTACATCTACCAAAGGATCAGTCACTACTGCCATCAATGGCACTGCAACCAAGGGCTCTATCTCATACACTTCTCCTACCAAATAGTCATCATCAGTCTTACTATATATCTTAAATATATATTCACAATAAATAGTGCTGACGCAAAAGTGTCGTCGCCTTTGAAATTTTAACCAACCTTTTCTTTTTTCATCGATTGAGATTTACTTCAACAGAACAATGATCATATCCAAAGGTAGATAAAAAAACCCCAGTTACCAAACAACATGGAAGCGCAATCTCTTTTGGAGTGTTTTGTTGGAACATTAGACCAGCAAGCTAGTATAAGAAGCAGTGCCGAACAGCACTTGAAAGAAGCCAGCAAAGTGCCTGGGTTCTTGGGCGCTTGTTTGGACATCATTTCTTCTGAGCAAATTCCCAACAGTGTGAAACTGTCAGCATCATTGTACTTCAAAAACAAGATTAACTACGGTTGGAGCAGCACTTTCAAAACCAAGAATGAGTTGTTGAATATTAAGATCGACCAAGATGAAAAGCCAGTTATCAAAGATATGCTAATCAGGGCATTGACCTCGTGTTCTTCTTCAGCACCAAACTGTATCAGAATATTACAGCCTGCTTTGAACACTATTGTTGTTTTTGATTACAGAATTGGAAATTGGGACTCTTTGTTGCCAGAAGCATTGAGATTGTTGACAACTAGTAATATCAATGATGCGCACATTGGGTTGTTATGTATTTCTGAAATATGCAAGTCGTATAAATACAGCAAAAATGATAGCAGACAAGAATTTGAAAAAGTCATTTTGGACATTTTCCCCCAACTGCTTCAATTTGGAGTTTCTTTATTAGAAAGCGATCCTACCATGGAAAACGAAAAAATTGGCGAAATGGTTAAGTTGATCGTAAAATGTTATAAATTTGCTATCTATATGGATCTACCATTTGTTTTGCAGAGAGAAGAACATTTTGTTGGGTGGGCCAACTTTCAAGTTTCATTAATGCAAACTTCTTTAAATAACAGTGTTTTGCAACAAGACCCAGAATATAGAAAAACAAATTCATGGTGTAAGGCTAAGAAATGGTCTTATTTCAACGTTACCAGACTGTTTTCCAAGTACGCATCGAAATCGTTTACAGCTTCTAGCGCTTATCCTGAGTTTGCCACGATTTACACTGAGAAGTTCATGCCGCACTTGTTGCAGTTGTTTTTCCAACAGTTGGAACAGTGGGGGAGCAAGTCTTTGTGGTTGGCCGATGAATCGTTGTATTTAATCATCAAGTATATTGAAGAGTGTGTTCACAACAAATCTGCTTGGGCATTGGTCAACCCGCATTTTAGTACTCTTTTACAACATGTTGTTGCACCAATTTTGAAACCAACCCCAGAGACTTTGGAAATATTTGAGTCTGATCCTCAAGAGTACATCAGCAGATTTTTGGAAACTTGGAATGAGGACTATTCTCCAGACTTTGCTTCGGTCGATTTTTTAAAAACATGCATCAAGAGAAGACCAAAATATACCTTACAGCCTACTTTAGAGTACATCTCTTCCAATTTGGTAGCCAATTTTCAAGAAAACTTGGAGTTGGTCAATGCTGTTGAGATTGAATCCAGCTTGAGAATTTTTTCTACTATTGTGGAAAAACTAGTCTCCAAAAAGTCCAACTATGTGGACCAGGTTGAGCAGTTCATCACAACTTACGTTTTGCCTATATTCAAATGTCCATATGGGTTTTTGAGGGCCAGAGCTTGTGAGATTTTTTTCCAGTTGGGGGATTTCACGTTTAAAAACGTGGAGATCACTCGCTCCATATACACCCACATTTTGCAATGTTTCATGGAATCTGATGATGAAAACGTCCCAGTTACTTTGTACTCTGCTGTTTGCATGCAGGTATATATATCTGATCCCGAATTTCAGGAATCTGTAAAGCCATTGGTTTTGCCTATCATGGAAAAACTTTTGAAAGTTTCTAACGACCTGGAAACGGACATTTTAAGTGGGGTGTTGCAAGAGTTTGTGGAGCAGTTTTCCGAAGAGTTGAAACCTTTTGGGGTTGAGTTGATGACAAACTTGGTTCAACAGTTTTTGAAACTGGCCATTGAGTTACACGATGCTTCAAATTTTGACATAAACGCCATTGGCACCGAGGGTATGCCAGATGAACAAAACAAGCAAACGACAGCGGTTTCCATAGTCTCCACTATCATATCTATCCTTTTATGTTTTGAAAACTCTAAAGATATTGTGAAAAACTTGGAACAGTCATTTTACCCAGCAGCAGAATTTGTTTTGAACAATGAAATGGAGGATTTCTACCACGATATTTGTGACTTCTTTGACAATTCTTGTTTCTTGACAGGTAATATAAGTCCAATCGCATGGAAAATTTTAGAATTGGTTGGTGAATTGAACAGAAAGGAAGATAGCACAGTTGGATTTTATTTGGAGAGTTTTATGTTGTTGATCAAAAACTATTTCATGTATGGAAAATCAGAATTATGCAAAAACCAATTCTACACAAACATAATATTTGAAGTTTACTGTAAAGGTTACGGTGGAGAAGATGCTGATTTGGATGAAATAAATGTGGCATTTGACTTATCTGGTAATATCATTTTGGCAATGGGTAAAAACTGTGTCCCTGCACATTTGGAAAAATTGTTGACAGATGCCACCGAAGCTATCCAAGCAGAAAGAGACTTTTTAAAAAAAAGAATAGCTTTTGGAATCACAAGTTTTAACGTTATTTTGAGTTCAATGGTATATTTCCCTGAACTAACATTAAATTTTTTAAAGAGCCGTAATCTCCTTGACTTATTTTGGGATCACTGGTTGAACTATTATGTTGCCAAATTTTCAAGAGTTTTCGATATCAAATTGTCCACAATGGCTATTTTAAGTTTGTTGAACAAAAACGAATCTACATTTCCAATTCTTCCATCTGCCTCATATTACCAAATTTTAGGAGAGAAACTTGCTTTTTTGATGGCCAAATTCCCACACGTTTTGAAATCATTTAACGAAAAACGTAAACAGTTTTCTGAATTCGATCTACACGGCTCTGACAATTTTGACGACGAATATGCACTGGACGAAAACGATGATTGGAATGAAGAATTGGACCTGGACAACGAGTGTGAAGAACTGGCCGCTTTTGATGAAACACAAAATTACATGCAAACTCTAAACAACGAGCTTGGTAATATGCAAAAAAGAGAAAAACTAGAGGACGAACTTGAAGATGAAGAATTTGACGAGTTAGACGAAGACCCATTGGCACCAAGCGTTTTGGAAGACATCAACCTGTACGAACTGTACAAAACGGTTGTGCTTCAATTGACCTCTGAAGTCCACACCATTGCATTTGGGTCGTTATCTCAGGAAGATCAGGCATACTTACATAAATTGCTTTCTGTATAGCTCATTTGTATTTAATTAATTAGTACATTAGTATAACTCTTTACACGTGACTCATGAAGTGATTTTTTAATCTTCCATTTTTCTCTGTAAGAAAAAGAAAAGTGAACAATTCCGATTGGAAAAAAATCATCTCTTCTGTTTTGTTCATACATCATCGTTTTAGCAGATGGTACATAATTAAAAATAAAATAAAGGGAAAGAAACCAAACAAGATGACCGGATTCAATGCCATTTGCTCCTTTTCGCAGGACGCCAGCTCGTTTGCTTTCCAACCAGCCAATCAAAAAGACATTATCAACATTTATCCCCTGGATGCCGACAACAATTATAAATTGAACACAACTCTTGTGCAAACCATTGACTACGAAAGAGACGATTTAAGTTTGGACGATATTGAAGGTGTCTTTTGGATTACTGACAAATCTGAGACCGGGGTTAAGAGAAAAAGTGATGGCCAAGAAGTTGATGTCAACAGCAACAACGTTTCTATTTTTGTGAATTGCTTTTCCAAAGGGAAACTTGTTTTTTATGAAAATGACCAAATTATCAATATTATCAAAAACAAGAACGACATTGTTGGGATGAAACCATTTGGTAAAAACATTTGGATTTTGGACAGCGACAACACTGTCAAGCATTTCCCATACAATTCTACCAAACCATTAAAGACCTTTCATTTGATTGATGGGAAAGATGATGACATTTTCTTTTTTGATGTTTTAAAAGTTGATGAAACGACATGTCATCTGAGTGTGGTGACAGAATCACAAATTTTCATCCTTGATCCATCAAAAAGAAGACCTGTGACTTTAGAAAAAATTGATGTTTTTGGGTGTGTTGGCATCAAAGCAATCGGTGGGAAATATGTTATTGCTGATTTGAATTCTGTTAAAGTTTATGAAAACGGGAAAGTTATTAGAGAATGGGCATTTGAAAGTGAAAAATTAGATATTTGGGGTAACGATAAAATCATTGCAACTTCCACCAAGGGATCTTTATGTGTTTTTGATTTAAATTTAGATACACCTGTGAGTACTATATCTGTCGAAAATTCAGAAATTATAGATTCTGTTGCTGTAGATAGTGAGAAACTGATAATTGCGTGGTTAAATGTTAACGAACCTCAATTTCTTGCTATTAAGAAGGCAGAACTTGTTGAAAATTTTATAGTTTCGAACAAAAAAGATGCAGTATCAATTAATCAAACAAATACAAAAGAAGAGGAAGATCAAGTTTTAAACGATGTTCCGGCTAAAGTTACAAGAAAGGATAAAAAGGATATATTTGTTTCTCTAATAAATGCATTTAATGACAACGAAAAAATGGAAAAAATTATTGAAATTTTGGAATCAGACAAATGGAATGAAGCGATGATCAAAAGTTTTATTACTCAAGAAGTAAACAAAACAAATTGTATTAAAATATACGAATCTCTTACAAAACATGTATCTCAAAATCCATGGAACAGTCATCACAACTTGTCGCTTTTCTTAAAATGGATCTTGATTCTGTTCAACGTTCATGTTTCGAAGAAAGTTTCCTCCTCAATCACAAAAACCAACAAGACCATGAAGCATTCTTTGGCCACCACCAGTTCCACTTTGCCCCTATTATTGTCAATCCAGGGGAAAGTTGAGATGTTAATTGCTCAAGCAGAGCTAAGGAAAGAAATGAGCGATGTCTCTCTCGATGGAGAAGACGAGCCAACACATAGTTCTTTGCCAGACAACGAAGACGAAAACGAAGACGAAGAGAAGATCCACTACGTTGATGGAGAAGAGAACGATGACTATGAAGAATCATCACCAACTGCATAGTTGTCTCTAATATATGTATTCATTTGTATATATATATATATACACACACTCAAAAATCTGTCTGTACACTATCTCATGTGCTCGCCATTGTTTCTTTAATTTGAAATAGCGAAAAATTATAAAAAAAAAAGAAATAACAATCCCGACGAGATTACTCTCGATGAGATCTGAGAACGATTTGAAAACTTGAACAGAAGAACAGCAAAACACAACAGCAACCCATAGCCATGACTACTCAGGAAAGAATGTACATCTCGTACAACAATGTACACAAATTGTGCAAAAAAAGCGCTGAAACTATTTTGAAAGCAGGCCCAGTCGACATGATCATTGCTATTTCCGGTGGAGGTCTAATTCCAAGTAGAATCATCAGAACCTTTTTGAAAGTCGAAGGCAAAAACGTTCCTATCCAGGCAATTGGGTTGTCTTTGTATGAAAACATGGGTACCCAACAATACTTGCAAACTATGGGTAAAGAAGTTGTGAAAACACAATGGCTAGATTTGGCTACTTTGGAGAAAAGTCTTGATTCTATTATCGGGAAAAGAATTTTGATTGTTGATGAAGTCGATGACACGAGAACCACTTTACACTACGCATTGGAAGAGCTGGAAAAGGAAATTGCTAAACAACAAGTGAAGACAGGAAGAATGGATGAAAAAACTGAATTCTCCATTTTCGTTTTGCACAATAAATTGAAAACCAAAAAGGCAGATTTGCCAGAATCAATGTTTCAAGAAGGAAGATACTACTCTGCTGAAGATGTTCCTGACAAGTGGTTGTGTTATCCATGGGATGCTCAAGATATTGATTCACATACTGTGTTTGCTACTGAACAAGGTAATATTTAAACAATAAAATGTAACTTTTTTATATTAAAGAAAAAAAAAACTATCTACACTTTTCTTGTAACTCCACCATCTGCTGGATTTGGATGTGCATTAACTCTTTTAAATCAGAAACGTCGTTTTCTAACTCTGCAATGGTTCTTTTTTTGTTTCCAACCTCTTTCTTGAGCTCTGCTTGTTCTTTTTCCAACTCTTCTATTGCTTGAACAAGTTCGACGTTTTTGTCTTTGAAACTGCCCAGCTTTTCGTTTTCTATCATCAATTTCATTATTGCTTCCTGGCCCTGTGATTTTTCCCTTTGAAGTTTTTCCCAAGATTCTCTCAAAGAGCTTAGTTCTGTCTCTAAACGTCTGACTTGACCACCCATTCTAGCCATTAACTGGGTACTGGATGCAGATGCACCGTGCGTTTGGGTCGGTGTTGTCGCAAAATACGAGGCTCTTCTTTCTAGCAAAGGCTCTTCAGAATCATCAAAATATGGCAGACTGGTATTGCTGTCGTTTCTTTGGAATGATGACACACTTTGAAACCCAGTAGGAGTATTCATTGTTTCGCCTAATTTAGGTATATTATTAAACGAATTGTCGTAAACTGATCCAGCTTCACTTTGCAGATCCACATTTTTGTCCTTTGACGACGGTTTTAACCCCCACTCATCTTCTAACTGAAGTTTCAATGCCCTTGACGTGTGCTCTTCTGAAACTTCATCTGGAGCATATTCGTCTTCTTCTTTATGACTTGGAAGCTTGGTTATTCCTATTCCAGTTAGAACACGCAAAGACCGCCCCTTTCTTGGGTCTGGAACAGTCAACATTTCTTTCATATGTTTCTCTTGCAGCTGCACTTTATCCTTGAGCATGACAATGTCTCTATTTGATGTATTCAACTGGTGTTGAAGAATATCGTTTTTTGAAGAAACTTCAACAAGTTGCTTACGCAAATCTTTGTTAGCAATTGACTCTTGTTCTAACTGCTGTGTTAAACTTTGTTTATGTTTATCAAGAACTTTTATCTTGGACAATAACTCGTTTTGCAAACTCATAGCAACATCATAGTCATTACGCGAGTTTGATAATTTTTCACTAAGTTTTTGTTCAATTGTTGACCAGTTTTCATTGTTCTGCTGTAAATCTTTCGTGGCCTGATTGTATTTTGCTTGTAACTTGTCAATATACTCAGAATTTTTTGTTGGTTCATCTGCTTCATGAATAGTAGATGAACGATCTTCTAATTGAATTCTGAGTTTTTCTATTTTAGTCTCTAAAACAGATGTTTCTTCATCTTTAGAGAACTTCAAATCTCTGTAAGATGCATTGGTGGTTAATTTTAATTGCTCATTTTCTTTCAAAAGCGTGTTATATTGTGTTTTAGTTTCCTGGCTTTCTGCTTTCAGAGCAGCAAACTCTTTTTGTAGTTTGTCCATTTCAATATCTGTCAAGTTAGTAAGCTTTGCTTGCAATGCTTCTTTATCTTTGACTGCTGCGTCCCTTTGATTTTGCAATGTTTGATTTTTTTCTTTCATATCGTAAAACTCCCCTTGGAGTTTTCCGTATGCACTAATCTTGGATAGTAAATCTTTTTCACACATTTCTAACTGCATGTCTGTCTTGGTCTTGTCTTTTTTGATGACTTTGAGCATATCGTTCAGCTTTAATTCTTTCTTGCTTAAGGCTGTTCCCTCTTTATGCAATTGTGTAATCATCTCATCTTTTTGAATGATGGCACTGCTATGTGAACAAGCAAGAGCCAATACCTGTGTTTCTAGTTTTGTTATGAATTTCTCAAATGGAGCTTCCAAGTCATTGCGCTTTATTCCCAACAAATTTGAAACTTCAGGACTCAACTTTATTGGAATTGGAATCGCTGCTGGTTTTTCAACTGGAATCTCGCATATTTTTTCTTGGGATGGTGCAGAGTTTGCTACACGATCTACATTCCAAACAGTTTCATCTTGCACGACACTACTCTCAGCATTGCCATCTTGGACAACCGCAACCACTGCTGGTTCATCAACCAAAGCAGTCTCGTTAGGTGCTGTTAGCTCTTGTGCAGGTATAACTTCTCTACTCTTTTCCTCTTCTTCTTTGTCTTTCTCGCCCTCAACAACGGCAACAACTACTGGAGTTTTACTTCTGGCTTTATTTTTTTTTCTAGACTTGGTAGCAAGTTCCAAACGTTCTTCCAATGTCAACTTTTGACCATTATCAGACATTTTATTTGCTTTCCTTGGTGGATTTCTCTTTGAAGTACATATTTCTTTAGGAGAAACTATCTAAATCAAGTAAGCTGAAATTTTCTTCTCACAAAAGTTCGCTCTTTGTGTTCCGTTTTTCGTGTACGTTTTTTCTCGTTTCCTTCATTTAACAAAAGTGTGAATAACTGTCAAGGAGTCTCAAAGCTGATCAACAGCAACAACAACAACAACAACCACAACATCATCCAATCCAGCCCACAATGTCTGAAGTTTTTTCTGTCAGAAGTATCTATTTCAACAACAAGAGTCTCCAATACATCCAGGACTCCACCTCTTTGATGGCCGGCTGCTGCTGCGGGTTGCTGCAGCTCCAGTCGTTTGCCGGTTTTGCATTCTTCATCGTGCAGTTTGTCACCATTGCTTCTTTATTTGTGGCATGGCTATGCAAGGGAAACGCCCCAAAATACTTTGATTCTCCAATTCAGGCAATATACGTGAACAACCTATTCAGGGGATTGGCTGGGTTCTTAATGGCATGGACTTTTGTCTATGCTCTGGTGGCTTAATAGTATATACGATTAGAAGTTATTATATCTGATTTTTTTTTTGTTTATAAGTACATAAGATGAAAAATGAATATACACATGATTGATTGATTCAAGACTACAAGTTTGACATCAAGATGGCTAATTTCTCAACACTGGCCAAGTGTTTTTGCTTTCTGCCACCAATGTTGTTGGTTGTGTTGTTTAGTTTGACTTGTTTCAAATATGATTTGATCGAAATGACCAAAAGTCTCTTATCTTCTCCTGAAGTAACTTTCACCAATTTTTGAATAACATAATTGGCGTATTGATCTTTCATCATGATAGCAATGAACTCAGTATCGTTTAATTTAAAAGCATCTTCTTCGTTTTTAGGAATAATCACTCTGAACAATTGATTTTTTTGGGCATCGTTACCTAAAAATAAAATTTGTTCAACAACATTTGAGGCATATTTATGACACGAAAATTCTACAATTTTTTCACAAACTAAATCAACAATATCTTGTTTAACATTCAACATGTCTTGCGTGGAAGAATTAGAAGATTTTAAAATGTATTGAATCACATAGTTCCCAAATTCATTTTGGATCAAGTAAGAAAAGAAATTTTTCAACTCGTTCAACACAAGTTCTCTATCGCTTTCTTGCCCAAATTCCAAAATTCTTTGAACAACTCTACAACCATATGGATGTGTAGAAAAATGATAAATTTGACCCTTTAAACTGGTTAAAATATAAGGCAATCTTGTTAATGGAATATTCTCAATGGCTTTTTGGATAACATGATTACCGTTTTGATCCTTAATACAATCATAAACGTGGTCTTTCAATTCATCAACTACGGTGATTTTTTGTTCCATTTTAATATGAACCAAAGATTTTTGAATGATTCTGCAACCGTATTGAGACTGTGTTAATTTTAAAACGTTTCCCAAAATACTTTGGGTCAATGCATCTTTCTGCAAATCAGATCCCAATTCAAAAAACATTTGAATCACGTAGTTTCCAAAAACATCATTCATCAATTCAAAAGCATGGTCCCTTAGTTCACTAAAAACCATTTCTTTCTCAACTTCGTTTGCCGTTGGTAGTTTGTCTTGTATAAACCTAGACCCTATTTGGTCTTTGCAAAACTCGTATGCGTGTCCGTACAACTCATCTAATTTATGATCTTTTTCTTTAGAAGTTTTGATGAACTCTTCTAATTTTGGTGATCTGTACACTGGTTCCTTCTTCCGTTTCCCATTATTATTTTTAGAAGTAGAGGAAGATTTATTTGAGGAACCCTTTGAGTTTGGAGCCGATGCATCGTGTAATGCTGGGATTGATGACAACCCTTTGTTATTTTTATAGGACCCGTTCTTGTGTTTTAGATATGGGTTACCCTTGCTTTGTTTGAAGTTGGAGTGAGGGGCTGGAGCTGGAGATGGTGATCCTATGCCATGAAAAAAACTGTTCCCATAAGGATACTCTTGTGGGAGGGGAAACTGTCCAAAATTCATTGGTAGTGAAGAAGCATTTTGTCCAGCGTACTGTCTAGGGTCAAAATTGAATTGCGGAACAGAATCAGGTGCATGATTTGCGGATTCTGTTCCTCCAAGCGCGTGCGAAACCGGAGTTGATCCGTGCACTAAGTAAGGATTAACAAAAAAATTTGGACTACCTACAGGTGTTGGAGTTTGTTGGTGGTCTGTCTTTTCAGACCCGTTCCGCCCTGTTTCAGTTGTTTCTGAGCCTTCTGAAGATGGTACGGCGTGTTGGTCAACAGCAAAATGGGGGTGTTGGTAATGTGCAGGAAACCCGACAGGAGTGTAACGTCCATTGAATGGAAAATTTGAAGACCCTGCTGGACCGTTGTTTTGAAACGATGGCTGTTGAAATCCACCTCTGGTTGTTGTTGTTGCTGCTGTTGTTGACGGATTCCATTTGTTCAAACCTAAACTGTCAAAAACTCCCGTATCTTCCAATAAACTCGAGTTTTGTCTTGAGTCAGAAAGTGCACTGATAGCATCTACTTGTAAACTGGCAGATCTTGAGGATGAGGTTACAAATCGTTGAGTCAGTTCATTGTCGATTCCAGATCCCAGCTCCACCTCTTTAGTAGCTTCGACCAGTTGATTCCCAAACTTTTCAAAAAAACTTCCGGCTGCTGCTGCTGCTGTCGCTGCTGAGTTGTCATTGTTAAATAATCCTGAGCTAGCATGTTGCATATTGTTTTGAAGCATTGAAACTGATGCAGCATATCCATTTGCTCTGTTCCCGTTGTTGTTACTTTGTTGATTAGCTCCTGGCATAAAATCATTAGGAGATGAGCCATTCAGAGAAAACCCACCCACAGACAGCGTAGTTCTTCTCAAAACTGGAGAGTCGCCATTGGCTTGTCCACCATTGTTGTGAAGAGAAAATGAATTTTCACTGTAAAGTGAGGCTTGATGGTTAGGGTTAGAACTCATTGACCGAGCCTGCAAGTTTCCATGGGAAATCAAGATATCTGATCCCAAATCACTGTTAGAGTTTGTAGAGTTTCTTCTATGGGAGCCAAGACTTTGGTTTCCACGTGGCATGCAATTGTTAGACTGTGTGTGTGACAACTGGGAAAGAGAAGAAATTACTGACTCTAGATCAGCGCTAACAGTTGGCGTATTGTTTTCTTTCCAAAGATCAGTATTTGGCATGTTGTTTTGAGTTTGTGGTAAAAGAGAAGTATTTACAGGTTTTGGGTTTGTGTTTTGTTTAATTTTTTATTTTCAAAACTAATTCACTGTTGCTAATATTGCTATTTTATTTACAGGGCTGTGGAATTTTGAAAAGAAATATAAGAATATTGTTGCAGAAAAGTAACTTCTGTTGCTTGTGCACAAACGACCTTTTTTTTGCTGTAATTTAGTTTGCCTTGTTTGGATTTGGGTGATGTTTGCCACAATATAACTCTTCAGTACCTGTTGTAACTGTTTGGTTCTCTTTGATGGTCGCAACCAATTAATTTAACGACTCGTCTATGTTAGTCTTGGAACAAAGAAGATGAGAGAAAGAAATGAAAAAAAATTCAAAAAGAAAGAAACGAACGAAGAAAAAAAATAAAGAATTGGTTTCTTATTGTGCAGACAAATTGAACGACAAATGGGAGGGGTTTATCGCTTTTTTGACAAAATCTGAGAAAAACAGTAAGAGAAAAATAGAAACTGTTATCAGCTGAGGAATAAAGGAACTGTTGAATAAATAATTACAATCGCGTCCTGTGTGATAAACTAATCAACAAACTGTGGTTCGCACCAATTGTATAATTTTTCATTGAAAGCATACTCGAAACCAATAATGCCGAACACAGGAGGACAAAATTCTAAAACAACCTTGGATGTATCTTTTAATTTTATTGAGCAGAGTTTTGCCAGTTACAGATCTTTAGCACCAAATTTATCAAAAAATCCTCCTCCTCTTATTGTGTTTGTGTCTGCTCCACAAGGTGCAGGGAAAACATATTTAACAAGGAAACTTTCGGAAAGACTTCAAAATGCAAATTACAAATGTGTAGCAGTTTCAATTGATGATTTTTATTTAACTCATAAGGACCAACAAAAAATTAATGACAGTATTGGGAAGGAAAACCCATTGTTGTGTGGCAGAGGTTTGCCACTTACTCATGACTTACCGTTATTGAAAGACTTTGTAGATGGAGTTTTTGACAACACAGGGAATCGAAAAGCGTTAAGTGTTCCAAGGTACGATAAATCAAAGTTTAGTGGAGAAGGTGATAGATTAGACACATTTGATGAGTATGAGAAACCAATTGATATTTTGCTAATGGAGGGTTGGTTTTTAGGTTTTAATAATATACCAGATGAAGCTGAAATCACCAATTCAAACATGTTTGTTGTCAATAAAGAGCTGATAAAATATTCTAATGTTTTATGGAACAATCCTTTACTCGAAAAAAATAATAACAATAGTTGTGGAATTATAATTAAAGGTTTTGATGATGTATCTATTGATGATCTTGTTTTGAATTGGAGACTTCAACAAGAGCATGAAATGATTTCTAGAACTGGACATGGAATGAAAGATTCAGAAGTTGTTGCTTTTGTAAACAGATATTTACCATCATATGATTTGTACTACAGAAATTTGAAAACACTTGGGACACAAAATGATTTGATATTGAAAATTGATTCTAGCAGATCTTTGGTGGGATTTGAGACTAGAAAATGAGTGTTACTGTGGCCAATCAAAGGGATCTTTTTTTTTAGTGATTAGTTTTTTGGAGATAATTCTGGCAGATTTCCGGCGATTTTCCATGATTTGAGGTTTTGTTATTTTAGTTTGTGGTTGTTTTGCTATAGATTTTTCAACGTGTCTTTCCACAACATGTTCAGTGATGTCTTTTCCGGAGTCATGATTTGTTTGCTGGTAACAATGCTGTAGCTGCTGTTGCTGTTTTTGCTGTTTTTGAGAGATCTTGGTTATTACACTATTTAATTTTGTTTGCAACTCTTTAATTTTAAAATCTTGCGAATTTATCTTTGCGTAGAGTTTTTCTTTAGAACACTCTTGTTTCTTTATCATTTCGTAAAGCTCATTAATTTTCCAATCTTGATTTAGGGTTTTATCTTGCAAATGTTTCAGCATTGATTCACTTTTTATTTCTGAATCTTTCTTTTGAATTTCCAACAAAGTGTGTTGTTGTTGTTTGTAATTTTGTACTATTTCAAGTATTTCGCCATTGATTAATTCTAATTTCAGAGAGACAGTATCTGCTTCAATTTGCCATTTTTTTTCAAAGTTTACTAAACTTGTTTGCCAGTTCGTAGTTTGTTCCTCAAGTTTATTTTTAAATAATTGTAATTTCTCCAAGAAATTCATTTCTGTAAATTTTGATTCTATTTGTAAATTTTTAATCAATGCAGTGATACTCTTTATTGTTGTGAGTATTTTTTCAGTATTTTGCTCAATTAATTTATTTCCAGTTTTAGTAGTAGTTGTTCTTGTTCTTGTTGTATTGCTATTTTGTGAGTTTTTAATCTGTAGGGATATTGTTTTTTGTAAAAATTCAATGTTTTCAGATATATTTGTTAAATTGGTGGTTAAATTGGAAACATTTTCTACCACTGAATCCATTGATTGTTTGTTGATGTCATTTATTTGAAACATTTCACATTGTAATTCATTAATTTGACTGTTGATGTTCTTATAGTAATAATTTTGAGAAGCAATACACTGCTCATTATTACCAATACCAAGAGTCATAGACTCTACCATAGTAGTTTCTGCGTCATGTATGTCTTCTTTGTCAAGTTGGTTGTAGTTCATTTTTATTTTCTGGGGAGGAGGGGTTTTTTTTGTAACTTTCAACTCGTCTAATCATTAATCAAACTTTGTATTACATTGATTGAACCATGTTTTGAGGATCAGCGGTTAACTTTTTTCCTCTTTTTTTTACATCTTCACACGGTTATCATTACCCGATGACTTTCAGTGTCAAGAGAGGGTAACAAATTTAGTTTAGTTTCAAATTCCCACTTACATTCTCATTCTCATTCTCATTCTCCAGCACACACACACACACTCTCTCTCTCTCTCTCTCTTTCTTTTACTACACCGGTTATAATATCCGATACGAAACACCAAAAAAGAATCAGAACAACCACACATCATGTCATTACTGAAAGAATACTTGAATCAAAAAGTAGTTGTCATAACCACAGAAGGTCAAACTTTGGAAGGAACATTAATAAGTTTTGATAAACATACAAATATAGCATTAAGTGGGTGTTGCGATCGATTTAGTAAATCCAGTAGGAATAGTTCAAGTGCAGGAGAAGAGGAAGATAACTCAGGAGACGGTGTAATCAAGTTGTTAAGAGGAAGTGAGATTGTTTGTATAGGGTTGGTTGATGTTTCTATTGAAAAACTTGAAATTGATATTATAACTAAAGAATTGGGATTATCTGATATTGACGAATTCCAATTATCAAAACTTAATGACACCAAAAACAAAATGTCCAATGAATTTGACATATGGCGGAAAGTTTCTATTTTAAAGAGTAGTAATAAAGATTGATAATGATATATCGTGGCTGTTTGTTAAAACGCTGCTAAGTCACGTGAAGAGATCATTATTTCTCGGATTCCATTTTCGTTCTCTTTTTAATTAGCACTTTAAAACACAAACCAGGATAACAACTTCTCACAGAGAGAGAGAGAGAGAGAGAGACACACACACAGAAATTAAGTCAAAAAAACAAAATGAAACTAAGTGTTAAAAAAGAATGTATAGTTGATAAACACGAAATAATAGAATTACCCTCGGTTGTGCCCTCTCTTCTCGAACAACAACAATCCAGTCAAATTGCAAACTTTGATGAAACAAATACAATATCAATTTTGAAACTATGGATCAAAGAATGCGAGCAATTCAAAAAAGAAGAACAGTCTGCTTTTTCACCAGATACTGATAAAGAAAACAGTACGTTTGAAAAATGGTATGCACAAGAATATCTTAGTAAACAACCTCCTGGTCTAAATATGACATTACTCAATTACACGAAACGTACATAACTTCAGATATATAAATGTCCAAAAAAAAAAGTAAAAAAAATAAAGAAAAAAGAAACAATTTTCTTACAAAGCTTTAATTTTTTTCAAATTTTCAATTAATTCATCAACGTTTGCAACTTTAATACCTGATTTCCGTTTTTCTGGTTCATTATATTCCAAAACTTTAACATTATTATTAATTTTCAATAAATTTTCATCAATATCAATTTTACTAATCTCAATTTTAATTTTTTTAGCTTTCATAATTTTAGGTAATGTTGCGTATCTTGGTACATTTAATCTTAAATCAGTAGTAATAACCATTGGTGTTTTAGCTTTAATAATCTCTTCACCAGAATCAACTTCTCTAGTGACTTGTAATTCGTTTGAATCGTTATGGTAATCTATTTTACAAGCATTAGTAGCTTGTGGCCAATTCAATAAACCAGCCAACATTTGACCCACGTTGTTGTTGTCTTCATCGATGGCTTGTTTACCCAATATAACCAAATTGTTCCCATTCAATTCCACTTCTTTTTGTAGAATATTGGCAATAGCCAATGGTTGTAATTGTTGATCTTTAGAAACATTACCAATTTCAATAATTTTAGCATCGGTACAACCTTTAGCCAAAGATTTATATAGAATATCCTTCAATTTGTTTGTAGATGCTGAATCGTTAGAGATAGTAACAATCTTGATTTTATCAATCAAATCTTTATGTTTTTCCTTCAATTTGATACATTCTTCAATAGCAATATCATCAAATGGATTAATACTATAACTAGGTATGGTGATTTGAGTTTTGCTTGCACTGCTCAATCTTGGAGCAAGCTGGTGATCGATAACTCTCTTGATAGGAACCAGAATATTCAATTTTTGTTTAGACATTATATATTTTCTTTTTGGGATGGATTGCTTTTTTGCTTTATATTTTCGATAAAGTTGTTTCGATAGAGAAGTCATTAAATCCAGGTGAGTGAAGTGAAAATAATTATTTTTATTATTTTTGGAAGTTAAAAAAAAAATTTAAAAAAAAAAAAATAAAAAAAACAAAAATACACACACCCAAACATTTTATGGGTGTGTGTTTGTGCGTATGCTTAATTACACAAGTTCACTGTACTCTTTATCTAACTGCATCATTTCAATCGATTGTTTTTAATTAAATATAGTGTTATATAGAGGAAGAGTACCATCTGGGAATAATTAATAAATACAAACACATTATGAATTTCTCAAATTATTTTTGAAAAGGGAGGTAATCCAAACAATTGAGGCGAAACCAGGTTGTTTGAAATTGTACGATCTATACCAGCCATGATTTGTGGTGTCGCGACGGCTTGACTGACTGAATAAGTCCATTGTATATTTTCTTCATATTTGAGATTTCCGACAGTGCCAAATCGAGCACCGTTGCCGTAAATGTAATAGCATTGCGATACCAAATTTTCAAATGTTTGGTTCATGAATTGTTTTTCACCAAGATTTAATACTGAATCGCCCATTGCAGTACAGGATATTGTTGCATTTGCATTTAGCCCGTTCGCAATACAACATCGTAGCACATTGGCCATATCTGTTTCAGTCGTGTTGTCACTGCTCAACATTTCCCAAGCTAAAGCCACCGGCATGGAAACTATAGAAAAAATAATTATTTTAAACGAGTGAAACATATTTGATTAATTTTAGATTGAGGACTAAGGGAGCTTATCTTTGGGTTTGTTATTTTTTTGGTATTTCCGCTATCATTAAATTTATTTATATTTAAATATATATATATATATATATATATATGCATTTTTCATACACTCAGTATTTACGTCTTGTTTCATATGGTTATTAAATGATAACGTTTCAAATTAGAATGGCAACATATGTTTCTTGAGTAACGTATTTGAATCGATACACGAGATTTTGCCATAATTTCAAAATATTAAAAAAATCTCTCACATATCTAAATTTCAATAACAATCATTATGACTCTTTTGAAAGATTATCAGTCACTAAGATTCTCAAATCACAATTGATTAAAATAAAAAAAAAAAAAAAAAAAGTCATTGTAATGTAAAACCCTTGTTCCTTTGTTTCTTCTTTGTAAGAAAACTCTCTGCTCAAAAGTTTAAGAAAAGAACCGAAAAATCATATTTTTTTTTTTTGAAGAAATTACTGTAATAGGGAATTCCGTTCATGGTGATACTTGCTCTTTTGACTCTGTGCGCGACAAATTGAAGATCTCTGAAACCATATTTTGAATGGTCCGAATATTTCGAGATTGGACTTTTATTGAGGAATTGAAATAAACTAAAGACAGCAAAAAACAATTGAACAATCAAATGAGCAAGTACCTGACTATCATTGCCAATGCTGATAAATTCAGTGATGAAGAGTACACGAAAGTAGTGGCTTTTCTTTCTGCCAATTCTTTATCACAACTCCCAATAATCACATTGAGTGAAAAAAAAGCGTTTAGAGTGGATATTTCAAGTAGCACTGAGATCGATACTCAACACGATCTGATTTTCAATACTGTTGATGACGATGATGATGACAGCAATGTTCCCTTTGTTGCAATTGTCAACTCTTATGATCATTTCAAACCAGAACTGTGTGTCTTTGATATGGATTCTACTCTAATTTATCAAGAAGTTATTGAAATGATCGCTCATTATGCCAATGTTGAACCTCAAGTTAAAGAAATCACAGATAGGGCTATGAACAATGAAATTGATTTCCAAGAGTCCCTGAAGCAAAGAGTCTCTCTGTTGAAAGGTTTGCCATTTGAAAAACTTTACGGTGAAATTTGTAATAAGATTAGAGTTACCAATGGTGTTCCAGAACTGACTAAATTTTTACACAATATAAATTGTGAAACTGCAGTTTTGAGTGGTGGATTTGAACCATTTGCTCAATTTATTCAAAAAAAATTGGATTTAAACTATATGAGAGCAAATAATTTGGAAATTGATCAAGAAACACGTTTATTGACTGGTAAAGTATTAGGGAAAATTGTTGATGGACAATGCAAAGCTGAAACTTTGGTTCAAATTGCTCAAAGAGATCCGCAATTCATTAACTTGAAAAGCTCTTTGCCAATCGATTCTCCAACACATAAATCACATATTCCAATCGAAAAAACAATGATGATTGGTGATGGTGGTAATGATCTTCCTGCTATGGGTGTTGCAGGTTACGGTGTTGCATGGAATGCCAAACCAAGAGTACAGCAAGCTGCTCCTTCAAAACTAAACTCTAAGTCGTTACTAGATGTTTGTTACATCCTGGGCTATAATGATAAAGAAATTAAAGAAATCTTGAGTAAATAATCTCTCTTTCTTAACAGATATATCTATATATAAGAATGTATGTAAAAGAAGTAACTGATCAATCACGTGTGTGGGCTATACAATTTCAACAATCCACAAAAAGATGTGAACGCGAGTATGATTGTTGGTAAACAACAACAACAACAACAACAACAACAACAACAACAAAAGCCAAGTAGAAGCTACAAAGTAAAAACAAAAAAGAAGTTTAAAACAAATGGAAGATATTGACTACACAACGTTGCCCTTGGAAGAAAGATTGGCCAACAAACTGTGGAAAGCCAGATTGCACGGGTACGAAGAGCTTGCACAACTGATCAAACTCGCAAGAAATAAACCATACACTGAATTGATCAACCTATCACAACAATATAGTCTTTTTAATATTGTGAATGAGTCTAATGTGGTGGCACTAGAAAAAGCTGTTTCCACTATACACAGCTTCCTAACAACGTTGCAGCACAGTTTGGTAGTTCAAGTGCAAGAAAACTATGAATCTGTTTTCAAGAAAAGAATCATACCTATACGAAACACATTGATGCCCTTAGTTTTACTCAAATGTTGCAACTCTTTAAGGCAACAGACCAAACAGACAAGTACAGATATTGTAGTATTGCTCTGTCAACTAGATTTCAACATTGACTTTTTTGTAGAATTAATAAATTCTTTGCTACCAAGCAATTGGAAAAATATTAAAAATTTAAACGGGTTTCTATTTGCTATTTCTAGCGTTTTACTCAATCTTCAACAACTTCCTGCTGACAAAAAACTATTGGAACCCCTTTTGTCTAATTTGTTAAAATTATCTACCAATGCAGATCGCAAAGTTAGACAAGAAAGTTTCCACATAGTTGGAGTTCTAGATCATTTGTTTGGTGCAAACAAAGATTTTATTCAGGATATCATATATTCAAAATGGAAACCCGTGCAATTGAAGGAGTTTGAATCTAAATTGGCCACGATTCAATTAGTTCGTGCTGATAAATTAGAGTTCCAAGAAAGTTTGATTAATAAATACCAGATGGAAGCAAACGGTATTGTACAAGATGATGAAATTTTTGCACAAGATGCAGATGGAGACACCATAATGAATGGGAATAATAATCTTGTGGCTGCAGAGTCATCCTCAACGGATCCATTTGACTTATATTCATCCACCTGCATTTTATCTGAACTCAACATGGGTGAATTTGAACAGATGATGAAATCTAAACTTTGGAAAGATCGAGTGGAAGTCTTGAAAGACCTTCACGAAAGAGTTCTTAAAAACGTTAGAAAATTGGATCCAAATAAAGAAAGCTATTCTCCATTATTAACACTCTTAGCTCAAAACATTGCAAAGGATTCCAACTTGCAAGCCGTTCAACTATCTGTACAGGCAGTCGATAAGATTATGGATTGCTTGAAATATCAGTCTGTGCATTTATATTCTCATTTGTTGTTTCAACCTCTTATGGAAAGACTTAAGGAGAAAAAAATAAATACAGTAATATTCGAAACATTGCTTAAATTAATAGATTACAATAATACGGGATTGCAATTTTGTCTAGATGAGTTGATCAATCATTATTTGAAACACAAAACTTTACTCACAAGAACTGAATCTTGCAAATTGTTGAACGAATTGATGTTGAAGTATCCAAGAGATGTGAAAAAATTTATCAACTTATCTAGATTAACAAACGAGGTATTGCTCCTGATATTGAAGATTTGTAATGACTCGCAACAAGCTGTAAGGCAAATAGGGTTCAAAAGCATTGCCATCTTTATGAAATTAATTGAAAACGGTGAAGAAGAGTTGACATTGAACTTAGAGAAAAAACTTGATCAGCTAAAATTGAAAAAAATATTAGAAATAAAAAATTCACTGGATATATCAATAGCACCAGCAGTGAAAACAAAAAAATTGTTAAAACCTGTTGCCGAAGCCCCTAAAAAGCCAAATGGCTCTTCAATACCATTGAAAAGAATGGCAAACTCCCCGTTAAGACAACCTTTGAAAACAAACAATTTGTTAACCGCTTCTAAGAAAGAGACTTTTTCAACATCCATTTCTGAAAAACTAGACTCACCTTCACTAACAGGCACAGATTCAACATCAACAACAACCTCATCAAGAAAAAGATCATTGTCTGCTGAATCCACCAACAGTGAATGGCAGGTGGAAAAGAAGAAACTTCTAAACACTATAGATGTATTGATGGCTGAAAATTATCAGTTGAAATCTAACGTTCAAGACTACAAATTAAAAGCTTCACTATTGGAATCTGAATTGAACAACCACAAACATATTTCATCCACTTTAGAAACAAAATTAAATCAGGCCAAACTGCAAATACAGAATCTGACAAACATCGAGGTACAGAAAAGACCAGAAAACCCTTCCTCGTCTTCGTGGAGTAAGCCTTCCTCGTCTTCATCTGCATCTGCAATGTTGGAACCCGCACTTGAAACTCGGACTAAAACGAAAAGTCAACAATCAAACTCGCCGTTTTTGTTTGTTAAAAACTCATCTTTCAACAGAACATCTAGTCTTCCCGCATTTAGTAGCGACGAGTTGAACAAAAAGGTGAACTCTTTGCAGTTAAACAGCTCTTCCACATCTGTTGTAAGCGACGAATCTTGGAAGAAAGCTGCTCAAGTGACTCAAGATTTGAGGGCTAGAATTGAAAAAATGAGAGCCAGAGCAGGAAACTTGGGAAACTCACAGTGATTATTACGTATAAATATATATATATATATAAATGTAAGGAGCATTTAACTTTTAGTCAATGTTCATTACCCGCTAAAAGTAAAGTGGCTTTTTTGTTATTTTTTTCGTGTACATGAACTTTAAGGAAGCCGAATTTGAAGACTATGACAAAAGTGAAGACAGCCCCACAAAGTTTGATCTAAAACAATATTGTCACCACCACAACAAGCACTAAGACCAGCCATGGCTTTATACAGGTTTAGAAGATATTTGAGAATTCCACAAGAACTAAGACCTGCAGAAATTTTCAAGCAGGACTCACTTTCGCCGACCAAAATTGCATTGCAGATTGTACTTTTACAGATTTTCTACTACACCACGGCCGTAGTGTTGTTCTTCATAAATTCAAAAATATTTGGATATACCGTTTCTACATACAAAGAGTGGTTATTTGACTCTTCAATGATACAGTTTGATACCGTTTTTGGACTGTCCTACACGTGTTGTTGGCTTATTGACTCGGTGATATGTTGTTTTTTTTTAAGTGTCATTGTTGGTAGAAGTAAGTTGGCATGGGATTTTGCTCTTACAATACATGCAATCAATCTGATCTGCACAACATTATATTCTCACCAGATACCTTTATTTCGGTGGTGGATTATTCAAGTGTTGAGTTCTCTAATATTAGTTTTCTTTGGAACACAGATGTCAAGATGGCATGAACTAAAGGACACTTTTTTTGAAGATTTAATTGAATCAACTCCACCCCCACCCCCACCATCAGCAGCAGCACTAGATTCAAACGCACAAGATGTTCCGCTTAAAGATTTAGAAGCTCAAAAATAAGGTGAAAAAATAGTTAATTAAAAGAGTGTATACATATGTATCTATTATAAACCTTGTGTCGCTAACTTACTGTTTGGATTTATTTACAGCCGCTAAAAGCTCGTCAAGCATGGCAAATAATGATTTTTCAGGAGCTAGGGCAGCCTTGTCTGAACAAACTAATCCCTTTTGAAACCGTTGCCTCATAGTCAAAGAAAGAACAACAGACTCAATTCTGGTAATCAGATGATCCAAAAACTCCAAAAACATTGTTTCGTCTGTTTTATCTCCAAATAATGAGGTTTTAGTTTCTTTTGTAAATTTTGCGTATTTCGGTGGTGACATGGTTGCTGAGGGCATGGTGTAGGCTCCACCATTAGTACAGGACAAAACGAATTCCAACTTCAGAGATATCTCTCTCAAAAAGAAAAGCGTCTCGGCGGAACTAATCAAGCTTGCAGACTCCTCTTGGACATAATTGAATCTTTCTTTCAACAAATCAGGATAGACCAACGTAATAAATTCTACACCTTCAATGTTTTTCAATTTCACTTCACCAAGGTCTCTAAAAACATAACCCATTTCGTTCAAAATTTGAATTTCTCGTTCCACTTGATCACCAACATTATCACCACCATAACTTTCTTCTAATGATTTATCGCCAGCACTAACTTCTCTGTGCGAATCACATATACTATTAAACTCGGTCATGAAATCAGAACTCAGAGCAATCTGGCCACCATCTGCTGCAGTAGAAACTCTTGCAGCCTTGTTCACCATCGGACCCATATAATCGGTTCTTAAACTGGTCGTGTCCATTTCGGTCCACGGGGTACCCCAATGAATACCCATTCTAACGCTCAACCCGTAAAAAATAGGCTGATTGTTCTGGTCACTAATCAAACACCCGTCTGGCGTGGCCAAAATTTCTTCAGGCCACTCAGCTTCAAGAAGTTTTAGTTGCACACTTAAACACCAATTCAAAGCACTCAACGGGTTGCCAAACGCAACCATAAATGCGTCCCCTTCGTTCTTAACTTCAAAACCGCCAAAAATTCTCAACTGTCTACGCATAATAGAGTTGTGGATTTTAAGTGCACTTCTCATAGCGTACTGATGTAATTCCCATAATCTCGTAGAGTTCTTGATATCAGTGAATACAATAGCGACATTTCCTGTCGGAGCACTGACTTCTGCTGGCATTTTCCTCAAATTTGTATCTTCAAAAGTGTTTTTTCTCACATTAAGCAAATCAATGCTGTTAAATTGAGAAATATTGTTGCCACCTGTCTTCCTGTCCAAGCTGAAACAAATAACAGTTAGCGTGTCTTCGCAACCGTATGCAATGGCATAGTCTTTCAATTTTGCAGCAGCAGTCATTGGTTCCGACTTGTTTTCTCTCGCAATATCCGAGGCTGTTTCGTAATCAATATATTCCCATAGCTTGTTTGTGGCCATGATAACCATTTCATCAGAACGACTAATGGTGAACACGTTAATATCGGGAGAAGCGTGGATGTGTGGCAGCAAGTGGAAAAATCCAATGGCCCTACTGACATCTGAAACAGCATCTATTCTGTCATTCTCTACGTACCCTCCAGCTATTCTGATTCTGATATACTCTGCTAACTCGTTAGGGGAATGTTTTCTAGTTAAAACAAAATGGTCCCCTGTACTTTTTGTTAGAACCGCCATGGTATCACCAATGTTCGCAGTGAATACTCTTTCACCTTTTATAAAAATTACCGTCGCAGTAGACCCACTTGACAAATCAATAGATGTAATATTTTCGTTGTCGTGCAAGTCGCTAGATGCCGAAAATGAATGACTGTTGTTTTCTGATATATTTGCAAGAGTGTTAAGCTCTTTGTTCAATTGCAAAAACGAGTGTCTCAAAGCACTTTTAATGTCGCGCTCATTTTCGTCACCGTACTTGTATAGCATTCCGGAAAAAATCTTGGTATATAAATCTCTTGCGACTTTTGGAAGTTTGTTGCTAGTGTTTAAATTTTCATTCTTACCTTCAAACAAACAGATCAACGACTCATCCGTTTTATTTCTGAATCTTTCAGCTGTAAAGTCTCTAGAGGAAACATAATCGTTTTTTCCAAGAGTATCAGCAACACCATATCTCATACCGTTGACATTGGATGCACTGGTTCTCAAACGCAAATTATAACTCTCGTCAGGGACTTTCAATGTTTGCAAAGTAACATCCATCAATCCCAAGACTCGTAACTCGGTCAAATGTGTCAAATCTGCATAATCATATTCACCTTCGTGCACATTTGACTCGACAATCTCAAATCTTCTATTCCCACTAAAATTCAAATACTTCAATTTTTTGTTGTTAATCCAATTCCAATCGTATTGGTAATTAGCAATGTTATATTTCAAGTAATTGTCACCCACATCCAAGTTTGTCAAGTTTGCTAGCAAAGAAAGTTCAGAGGGCAAAGACTGCAACTTGTTATCGTTAAGAGACAAAACTTGAAGATTCCTCAAGTTTTTCGCAATGAACTCTCCGGATAAAGATTTAATCTGGTTACCTGAAATGTACAAATGCGTTAACAAAGGGAACTGAGATCCTCCAGAATAGTCCAACTCGGTAAACATGTTGTAGGAAATATTCAATTTTTTCAAGTTTTTAAACATATTCAACCATGTCCAAGAAGAGTTGCTTAGTCTATTATCTGCAATGAACAACTCTTCTAGTGTAGTGGCAAGAGAAAAATGATTTTCTGCTGAGGAATCAAGGATAGATTCAGAATAGTGAGTTTCCCAACTCTTAAGCATGTTTGAAGATACATTCAAAACTTTTAGTCTTAGCTCAACAAAGTTGGCAAACAAGTCGGTAATGTTGTTAGAATGCAAATCTAATGTTTCTAAAAATCTTAATTTTGTAATTGTATCAGGAATGCTCTCCAATTTGTTTCTATTAACGCTTAAATGAACCAAACTAGACAAATCACCAATTGAAGAAGGAAGCTGAGTCAAGTTATTTTCATTTAATTCTAAAATTCTCAACTTGGACAGTTTGGACCAGTCTAAGGGAGGGAAAAATGATAAATTTGCCTTATTCAAAGTCAAAATAGTTAGATTGGATAAAAACAAATTGTTTTCAAACAACGATGTTAGCGGGTTTCTTGGCATTTCCAAAACTCTTAGACATGGCAAGTTATCTTTGAAATCTGAAATACGGTTTCCAGTGACTTGCAAGTTGGTCAAAGTTTTCGAATTGGTGGCCACCACTGAAATTTGATTAAATTTAGCTGAAATTGTTCTCAAGCTTTTCATTTCCGATAAATCACCGATCGTTTTCAACCTGTTGTTAGAAACGTTAAGTTTGACCAGTTTTTGTAGAGCATTTACAGACGAAGGAATGCTTTGAATTTTGTTGTTTGATAAACTCACTTGGACCAAGTTAGTACACTCATTTAAAGAATCAGGGTATACAACGAATTGATTTGAGGATAGATCCAAAACCTGTAATTTTTTCAAATAACCAAACCCTTTTGGAAGTTTTTCTAGTTTGTTACATTGCAAATTTAAAACTGATAATTTACTTAAATTTTTAATGCTGCTTGGTAATTTTTTGATAAAATTACGAGACAAATCTAGCACAACCAAATTTTTAATTTCGGTAATATTTTGAGGAAATTGAGAAGCTCTTATGTTGGCCATTCTTAAACTCGACAAATCAGCAGCTAACTCGATGAAATCAATTGGTAAAGTGATGTTTGCATTATTACTTATGTCTAAACTTTTAACACAGTTTGCCTTTTGATAGAAAATGATTGGCGGTTTCGTCAAATCCATATCTCTCAAGTCAGCAAACGAGAAATCTCCCTTCTCTAATAAATGGGTCTCTAACTCCGGATTCAATTGGGAAGTTTTAATAGGGTGAAACAAAAATTGGAAAACAAAACTTAGATCTTCAGTTCCTAAATGGATCAACGAGTCATGGTGTTTTCTGTAACCGCTCAATAGCAACAATCTCAACTGAATAGATATCGGTTTGGAATGCGGATGTAACACTTTTGACAACTTCCCGATTTTCAGTGAAATCTGGAAAAGCCCGGAGGAAGTAACATTGAATTTCTTCTTAACGAGCGGAATCATTTCACTGACAGTGGTTCCGATAGAACATAAAAGTGTGGTGAAGGTACCGTCGCTAAGATTGAAAACTCTGATAGCATATTTGTCGCCAGGTTTCAAATCTCTAAAATCGTTGTAGTATTTTTCATATGCTGATATTTTAAAGTTAATGTCTCGCTGGTTCAAAGATTGTTCAAGGGCCCGATGTGTATTTGATCTATTTTTGTCAAAAACAGAAGGTCCAGTTTTAGGATTGTTCCCACTCTCTGAACTAGATACAGTGCTTATGGCATGAGTAAAGTCTAAAGACTTCTTGTCTTTGTCGGTATCTTTCAGGCCATCTAAAGAGTCGGTTGGATCTTCATTTTTCCCAATGAGTATACCATCATCGTCTTCAAAATCTTCATCAAATTCATTTGATGGAATGCTCATAGGACTACCAACCACATTGGATTTTGGAGATTTCGTGGTTTTCTTTGGAGTTTGTCCTTGAAAGCGTGTATTTTTCATACCAAACAAATCTAGTGAAGAATCATCTTTTGCCAAATCATCTGACTCATCGTTATTCGAATAATCGTCTTCAGATTGAGACATGGAACAAACACTTGAAAGTTTTGATTGAATTGTATCGCTTCTTTCATTTTCCACATCGTATAATTTTTTAAATTTGTCATTACCTCCCTGCTTACCATAAAATTTTCCCTGCAAATTACCAACATTAAAATCAACACTTTTGTGAGCTTTCAAATGATCAAGGTTATCATTAGAATCGTTATTTTGAGTATTCAAACCAGTCAAAGAATCAGTAGAAGATGTAAATCTATCATATTCGTCTTGTGATTTAGATATAGTTCCTTCAGGGATATTGACTGATTTATCTTCTAATCCTAATAGAATATCATCAGGCTTACCCATGTGGAAGGGCTCTTTTTTTTGTTGTTGTCCATCATGATCTTGCAATTTTTTATTAAACTTTTTTTTTGTTTGCTCATTTTCATTATTGATATTTGTAACAAATAAAGGTTCTTTCATATTCATTTTTTTTCTTTTTGATGAAGTAACAGCCAAACTTGGCGTGACACTATTACTACTACTCAATTGATTTGGTTCATCTGCAAAATAAACATCCCAACTTTCTGGAGTGATCCAATTTGTAGTGACAGGAGCAGTTGAGGCACCTAAAGATGCATTTAGTTTTGAAAAATCTGAACTTGATATTATTGGACGAATTGCTGGATTTGATCCTGGAGTGGCAGGAGTGTTTTCTTTTGATGTCGAATCTGTAGAGTAATTTTCATCTATTGGAAATTCACTACTATCGATTTCATTGATTTTTTTGGGAATATTGACATTATTGATTGAGTTCTCTTTGTTTAAAGAATACAATGAAAGCATAGAGTTGCTTTCATTATTGTTACTATCGTGAGTATTTGTATTCTTATTATCACTGTCTGGACTTTTTACATTGGTATTTGAAGAAGAATGGGATATATTTGATGATTTTGCAGGTGTAAAAATATCTTTATCGGATTTTTTATTTTTGTCTTTGTTGATAGCATTATTGTTATCACTGTTATTATTGCTATTAATATTGCTATTATTATTGTTGTTATTATTATTATTATTATTATTACTATTAGGCAAAAAAGTAAGATGTGGTAATAAACTATGTTTTCTTTGCAAAGTTGACCTTGTTGAAAGTCCTGAGCTATCTCTATCTATGTCACTTATATTAGTGTTACTGCTACTATTACTACTACTGCCACTACTACCACTCCCACTACCACTACCACTACCACTCCCACTACCACTACCACTACCACTCCCACTACCACTACTAGTACTATTTTTAGTATTGGTATTGAAATTAGAATAATTCTTAGAATTAAAAGAATTAAAAGTATTACTCATATTTTGGAAACTATTTGAACCCCCACTTATACTTCCTCTTTTTTCATTGTCTTTCCCCTTTTCCTTTTTTTGAAATGATGAAATATTTGATTTAGTTAGTTTAGTAAAATGTTCATCATTACTCTTATGATTGTTATTGTTATTGTTATTGTTATTGTTATTACTATTGTTATTACTATTGTTATTACTATTGTTATTACTATTGTGAAAATTATGACTTCCAAGAGAAGTAGTCGAAGCCAGTCTTTTCAGTTTGAAAAAAGCAGACATTTTTCTACCTGAATGTGAAACATTGTTGTTGTTATTGCTGTTACTACTATTACTAGTTGTGGCGGTATTAGTAGGAGAAATAAAAGATTCGTGTGAATGAAGAGTATGAGCAGAACTCGTTCTACGCAATTCTTTTTCCCCCTTTCCCTTTCCTTCTTCTTGTGATTTATTTAAATTCCCAGCATTTGAAATAGATCCTGGATTATTCAACATAACATCGTTTAAATAATTATGTAAGTTTTGGTGTTGTTGTTGTTGTTGTTGTTGTTGTTTTGGTCGGTCTATTTGATGATCTTCATTGTTATCGTTATTATAAGTATTTTTATCCAATGGATCTATATCACCTACTCTTTTTAGCATGTTATACTTTGTTTTTTCTCTTATTGACTTTTTTATTCAACTTTCTTATTATTATTATTATTATTATTTTTATTACTTTTTACATAAACAATCAGACTAGAATTATAACAAAACTTTTTGAATATATATATATATCTATGTTTATCTATATATTATTAGGTAGATGGTTAGTTGTTTGTTAGTAAATAATTCAAATCTCTTGTGTTCTATTTCTTTTTTGTCTACTTTTCTTCTCTCTCTTTATCAACTTAAATGATCAAATTGATTAATATTATATCATACCTATTAATTTAAGTACATGGCATATATAATCACATTCCATAAATATATAAAAAAGAACAGAATAAATATTATAAAAAATTTTTTTTATAATATTTATTTTGGAGGTTTTTTTTTTTTTTTTTTTTTATTATTATTATTTAAAAATTTTAATACTAATAATTAATATCAATTCACCCTTAAAAAAAAAAAAGAAGATCAAACTTCCTGATTTGTCCGAGAGTAGTGGTGTCCAGGTGTTCAAGTATGTCCGAATAAGTTCGGGTTTTCATTTTGCTTTTTCGTTGTGATTAATTTATGTGAGAACTTACTTTTCAGTTTGTTTCCCCTTCTTTATATAGAGTACAGTTGAATCATCGTACGGTCACATGACATTCACGTGAACATATATAAATAATAAATTTCAATTTAATTTATTTTTTTTTCTATTAATATTAAATACATAAAAAATTTAAAAATATATAGTGATAAATTATTCAGTAGTAGTTGCACCATCAGTTGATTGTTTCTTCTTTTCAGATTTACCAACAATTTTCTCAACTTTTATTGTTGTTAAACCTTTTTCTTGTAACAATTTTTTAATATATAATTCGGCTTTATCAGCTAAATCACCTTGAACAATAATTTCCTCTTTTTTTTCAACATTTTTAGAAACTGAACAACCTGTTGCGAATTTTGATGAAAATGTTTTACTTAATTTTTTCATATCAATTTCAAAAACTTCTAGCCCTGTAATAGCAACAACTCTTTTCCTTTTCGTTCTTTCAATCGTTTTAATGATAATTTTACTATTTAATTTTTTTTGTAATTCTCTTTTATCTCTATTTTCAGATTTGATTTCTAATTTTTTTAATGCTTCTTTTAATTTTTCATCTTTTTTCTTAAGATCTCCTTCGTCCTGAGAGGTACTATCTTCATTGTTATTTGAAAGTTCGGTGTTTTTTTCATCTACATTGTTGTCATCAGATCCATATAATTTATCATATAATTCAACATGTTCATTTTTCAACCATTCTTTACATTTTTTCAATTTACCACTAAATTCACAATAATCAATTGGATATGAACAAATCGGACAATATATAACGTTTTTAACAGACATTTTTGAATATATTTATGTATATATTTTGTTGTTTGATAATTTATGGTTTTTTTTTTTTTACTGATTTTCCTATTTCTAAGATAATATATAGATGATGATGATCGTTAACTATAACTAACTAACATTGGGGAAAAAAGAAAAAAAACAAAAATGGTATATTTTGGTTTTTGTAACTTTTTTTGAGTAAAATTGAAAAAAATAGAATTATTCTATTATTTATTTATTTATTTTTTACCCGAATTGTACAAGGAGTTGATTTAATGATTAATCTATTTTTATATACATAATATAGAGCACAATACAAACACCACCTCAATTAAACATCACACAAACCAAGTGAAAAGGAAACAATTAACAATGACAGAGTCAACAAATAGTTCTTCTTCACAAGTGGAAAGGAAAAAAAGTCATAGGTGGGTTAGTGCTACAAAAGTTAATTATGATGGATCAGATTGGTCTGATCATAATGATAACGTCGAAGGAGTATTACAAGAAGAAGATCATGAAGATGCTGACGACGATAATATCGATTATTTACCAAGCTTGCCTAATTTACCAGTAGTACCGAATGTTGTTGATGAAAACCATTCACCCAGATCTTGTTGCAGTCGTAGTAGTAGTATCGCCAGTAGTAATCAAATAGTCCCAACTTCAAAAACTTCAAAAGAATTGGATGATCTAATGAATCAGATATCGATGGAAATATCTCCAACTCGGAGTCCCGTTTCTAGTAGAATGATGGTGTATTCGGACGATGACGAAAATGAATATGTTAACACTACTACACAAAGACATTCGTTGTCTCCTGGATCTGAATCAAGTGATGTTCACGTGGGGAATAACTTGAGTAGTGATCCTGCACCAAGACTACTTGTGAATAAAGATCTTGATTCAGTTTCTATTAATCAACTGCACAGTGATAATTACTCAGTGGCATCCCCTATGGAAGAATTTCAATTTAAAAAAAATTTTATAAGGCATTCAATCTTGGATTCAAGTGAAGATGAAGATGAAGATACTACCAAGTCTGAAAGAGAAACCATTCCAGAAGAAGAAGAAGAAGAAGAAGAAGAAGAAGAAGGGGACGATGTAGACAATGGGAGTGCATTTAGAGATAACTTCATTCAAGAATCGAATAACAACGAAGAAGTAGAAGATAATACATCGGGTGAACAGTCGACCACAGATGATGCTAGTGATGGTGTCATGGTCGATGAAGACGGAAACGTTATTGATGCTACGCGCAACCATTCAAGACTCGTTTCCGGCTATTCAGAAGTCGGTAGCACATGGAACGCGTTTCCAGATGTAATGGGGACCGATGATGTCCAAACTGTGGCAGATACACAAACTATTTACGACAATGCTACTATTTTCAATGTACCTGCAGTAGCCACAAATCAGGCGAATTTACCACCTTTACCTGTAAACAATCAAGTTTTGCTTAAAAACATGGAAAAAGATGTTCCACAACAGATGCATCTTGATCGAAATAATGATACAGAATCTTCAAAATCATCATTACCACCACCAACAACAACAACAACAACAACAACACAAGAACTGCCAACATTAAACAAAAAAACCGTTGTAAACTTACCAAATTTAGATCTATCCTTGTTGTTGGGCGACTCCAAAACTTCACATGCAACTAAATTTGAAAAATTAAAACAACACTCAAAAGAGTTGGAAAATTATGATACATGTATTCAATATTGGATCAACGATACTTTGAAGAGCACAGTGGACAAGAAAATTATGGAAAATTATAAAATCAATATCCATGTAAAGCATGCATATTCGACCTCTGATGAAATCAGTAGGAAAAATCATTTAGTGGCAAATGTTAACCAGAATGTGCACCAATTGACAAAGAAAGTTTTCACCCATTCGATGAGAGAAAAATCAAGAGGTTTTTTCAAAACCATTAGAGACAAGAAATGATTATAGCTCTCAGTTTTTTTCAGTACACACACGATTTATGTAACTACACACACACATTAATGACTCAACTTATCTATTTTCTTGGACCCAGCTTTTCTTAAATGGTGGTCCATCAGATCTCTAATCTGGTGGCATCCTGCTATACCAATACTTAAAACACTTTCTACCCTATCTAGTGGAATTTTATCTTCAATAAGTAACATTGATAATTTTTCAGTTTTCCCCAATACCCCAAGTGTGATTGCACTAACAGAATTTTCTTCCAAGTAATTCAGATCCAATAACGGTTGTTGATCCATAAGTCCCACTGTGACACCGCTGATGTAGTCGTACATGGAGATCCCAGCATCAATAAGAGCAAGAGTCACCCCGTTTATCAAGCAGCCCATTAAGCCACCATCCTGTTGCAAAACATGCAGTTTTATATCAATCATCGTTCTTGGATATAAGTTTAATTGAACAGTTTCACTAAAAGTCCGTTCTAATGCTGTTTGCATCTCAAGTATTCTTTTTTCGTTTTTATGCGAAGATCCACTTCTCTTCATCTTACTGAATTTAGTAATATTGATGGATATCTTTAAGACAGCTTTCTCTTGATTGACTTGAGATTTGGTGATTGGTTCCATTGGCCCATTGACCAATGTAATAACTTTATTTTGTCCCATTTCCAAATAACTCGACCCATCACTGTTGTTACTGTTGTTTTTGGTAGAAGTAGTGCATTCAAATCTACGTAACTCGTTCCACCGACGTCCATCTAGTCTTAATCCCTCCGGCGAGTATATTTCTAATCTTGACATTTTTTGTGCAGTTGGCGTGGTGAAACTGTTGATGTTTTTTTTTGAGTATGTGGATAGGCTTCAAAAAGAAATTACATTTTACTGTGTTACTGTTATATAAAAGCTTTTTTTAGAAGAGAGAGAGAGAGAGAGAGAGAAAGAAAAACAAATGTGTCACGTGTGCATGCAGAGATAATTAAACATTCTTTATAGATAATATTTTACATCATTTATTCTTTTTATTCTCATCTTCTTTGATAGCAGTCGTTTTTATTTTTCTCATCAGTATGGACAGTTTAATGTAATCAACCAGTTGGCCCAAAATCCATAGATTCCCCAGGAAAAAAATCAAATGGGCAGAAAATAACCATGGATAGAAAACATTCAAACCTTTAAACTCTAATAAATAGGCAACACCCAACCATTGAGCTTGAGATACAATCCATACTACTATCATGGAAATTCTCTTTGAAGTATTTATCAAACGACCACAATTTATCAGGAAAAATGGAACTAAAACTAAATACCATATGAAATATTGCGAAGTAATGACTTTATTAAACATGACAAATGCAAAAGTTTGTGCAAAAATAACATTCATAAAATCTATAAACTTGATGTCAGAAGCGTATGATCTTTTTGTAACAACAAGTAAACTTGGAATAGCAATAAACGAAATAATCATTTGTGAAAAAGTAGCTAATTGTGAACTGATTCCAGAACTCCCATTTCTCCCAATTACTTCTGTAAATGCAGGAGACGATTCTAAATATAAGAGCATATTCCATAATGAGAAATTATGCCTATGATCACTTCTAATAAAATGATACAAATATGAATGATATAAAAATTCAAACCCATAATAACGATACATTGTATAAGTCAATCCAATCAATGAAATCAATGCACTTGTACCGATTTTCAAACATATTTTTAACCCGTTTTTTTTTTCGCTAACTAAATAATATACTACAATAGTTATTGAATATATTATTGGATATAATTTAAAATGTATGCTCAAACCGAATAGTAAACCTCCTAATATATAATAATTTTTCATCAAACAATAAAAACTTGACATTATAATAGCACATAGAACACTTTCTGCATTACCTCTTGTGGATATAGTAATAACTATTGGATTGAACATCCAGATTGCACTGAGTATTGCTGCTCTATTCTCATTATCTCTTCTTGATGACGAATTGACAGGTAATAATGATGATAATAATAACAACAACATTTTATAAATAATCACTCCAGTCAACAGATCAAACAATACAAAAATAAATTTTCCCAAATGAATGTTGTTGAAATAAAAATTGGGTAGCAATATGTAACTGAGTAACGGTGTATATCTATAAGTATCTCTTAAATATGGAGAATAACTATTATAAACAAATCTTGCTGCATCATTAAATACGTAGTAGTCTATATCTGTGTATTTCACTGTAAAATATGTATCTTGATAAACACCAAAACAGAAAAACCCTAATCTCAATAGTGTTCCGATGACCAGTACATATGGCCAGTACTTTGTCATTTATGAAAATGGTTCTTGCTTGTTTGGTTTTTTTTACCCTTGTTGGTTTATCATGTAATTAATATTTTTATATTCATTTCATTCAAGCCAGTAACGTTTTTTGGTATTTTGGTATTTTGGTATTTGGTATTTTGTAATTTGTAATTTGTAATTTGTTCAGTCACGTGTACCTTTTTTTTATTTTTTGTAAGATCTTTTTTTTTTTGATGTATATAATAATGAGAAGTATTATCTTCTACTTGGTGACATAGGTCAAAAAATGAAAAAAGAGAGAGTAAAGATTAATCACATATACAGACACAAAATATGACAGAACAAAAAGAATATCAAGAACCTTTAGAAGAACAAGTTCATACTCTAGATCAAGACGTTTTATTTGAATGTATTGAAAACAATACAAACGCGCCTAATCAGATACAAGTGGCCAATATTACATTGGATAGTACTGTTGCTACAAAGAGTAAAATGTCACTGAGATTAAAACCTTGGGAAGTTGCCTCTGCTTCTGCCACTATACAAAAAGAAAAAGAGAATAAGCAGCAAAATAAAGAGTAATAAATATTTGTACATGTGTAGTTAGGATATAGTATGTGTACTAGTAATGGTAATAACAATACCCTCTGTCATAATTAAAAATAGTAGTAGTAAAATATATTATAAAATAATATAAAAGTTTCAAAAAAATAAATGCTTTCAACCAGAGTCGAACTGATGATCTCCGCATTACTAGTGCGACGCTTTACCAACTAAGCCATGAAAGCCAATTTACTTGTTTTGTTAAAAATTAGTAGTTACCCAACTCAATATTGTAATTTTGATTTTCACATTTTGTGCTTTTAAATTATTTTTTTTTTTTGAGGATTGCTGTTCTCCTTTCCTGCTTCTTTTTATTTCTTTCCTCCTGATATTCTAACATATTACCGAATTGATGAACTCATAAAAAAAATACATCACCAAAGATTCAAAGACAAACACAAACGAGAAAGTATGGTCAAGATCATTGACGATTTCAAAAAAAAACTGATTTTCCCAATTGACTATCCAAGTCAGGATTACGTGAACAATGTCACACACAAAATATTTCAAATGGGTTTGTTTGTGAGTTGTTGTTTTGGATTATATACCGAATCCATTGTAAATACTTTCATGTGTTTCTGTGCAGTGTTGGGAATCGTGCTTCTCTTGGTGATCCCCCCATATCCTTCATACAACGAACACAAGCTCCAATGGGTGAATGAAGCCCAATCCAGTAAGCTCTCATCAAAAAATCAGAAGAATGAAGGAACTAAAAGTTTTAGAGGTAAAGGTCCAATATCAACTGAAGTAGATGTCGAAATCGACATGTAGGTAGTTTCGTATTGTTATTACTACTATAAACTGTATAAAAAAATAAAAAAAAATAAAAGATTATATCGTCTCCCCGTTCTTCCGTTGAACTCCTTGTTTTGTCTTGATTTTTTAGCCCCCTTTCTGTCTTTCACTTCTCTCTTTTGTCTTTGTCCCTGTTTCGGTCTGAGATTTGGGCCTAGAGGCTCAAGAGAAAACAAAAAAAACAACGCAAACAATATCAACCCCCGGATTTAATTAAACATTTTTTTGCATCTTCGAGAGGTATATATATATATATATATATATATAGGGAGATAGCATGTAAGACATCAAATGATTATATAGAACAAGGCAATAAAGAGTAAGAAAAAATGACGAAAAATGGTGCAGATGAAAAACTCTTTATGGGTTTTGACTTGTCTACACAACAATTGAAAGTAGTGGTGATTGATGAAAATTTAAAACTGGTTTTGGAAGAATGTGTTGCGTTTGACAAAGAGTTACCACAGTACAAAACGAAAAACGGGGTTTATATACACTCAGATGATGATGAAAAGGGAACTATCAATGCGCCGGTTACAATGTGGTTGGAAGCTGTTGATCTAATATTCCACAAGATTCAAACAAAAGACTCGGGTATTTTATCGAAAATCCATGGTGTTTCAGGATCATGTCAACAACATGGATCCGTTTTTTGGAATTCAAGTTATGATTATGCTTTGAGAACAATGAATAGTAAGAAAACTTTGAAAGATAATCTTTCTGAAGCTCTTTCCTGGGAACTTTCGCCTAACTGGCAAGACCATAGCACAGGAGAAGAGTGCGATGCATTTAATGATTTGAAAGGTGTTGAAACATTAAGTGACATTACTGGTAGTAGAGCACATTTCCGGTTCACAGGCCCACAAATTATGAAATTGGCCAAAAGGGAACCCCAAGTGTACAGAGATACAAGTAAAATCCAGTTGGTTTCAAATTTCTTGTGTTCGGTTTTGACAGGTCATTGCACACCAATGGAACAAAGTGACGCATGCGGTGCCAACTTGTTTGATATTAAAGAAAGACGTTGGAATAGAGAATATATGGATCTAGTGGACTCTGAAGATGAAGATCATATTTTGAAATTACTGACCAAATTAAATGGTGAGCCGTGGCCAATGTGTGGTGAATCTCTACCTAGTGGTGTAATTTCATCATATTTTGTTGAAAAATATGGATTCCCAGGAAAATGTGAAGTATTCCCTTTTACAGGCGATAATCTGGCCACTATCTTATCTTTACCCCTGAATAAAAATGATATCTTGGTGAGCATGGGAACAAGCACCACTGTATTGATTGTCACTGATCAATATCATCCTTCTCCAAATTATCACATGTTTTTGCATCCAACAATGGAAAATCACTATATGGGTATGATCTGTTATTGTAATGGGTCTTTACCAAGGGAGGTCCTAAAAGATAAACTTGATCCACCTACTTGGGAACATTTCAACGAAATTTTGGATTCAAATTCAAACGAATTCGATAATAATGATGAAATCGGTGTTTATTTCCCACTTGATGAAATTGTTCCTAGTGTTGGGAAGCAAACGAAGAGATACAAATTTGACACAAATACTGGAGACCTGAAAACCCCTGTTGAAAAAGATAACAACACTAAGCAAACTCAAAAAGATATTAAAAATATTGTGGAATCACAAGCCTTGAGTTGTAGAGTCAGACTAGCGCCGTTGCTGTCTTCTGATAGTGTTATCAACGAAAACACAGCAGAAACGGTTAAATTTGACTACGACGAGTTCCCATTGAAACAATATTCCAACATCAAACCTAATAAGATTTTTTTTGTTGGTGGTGCTTCACAAAACGATTCAATCATTAAGAAGTTTGCTAAAGTTATGGGGCTTGGGAAAGACGTTTCTGAAATATACAGGTTGAAAACGACCAATTCGTGTGCACTCGGTGGTTGTTACAAAGCCATCTGGTCGTACCAACACGAGAGACTTCCACCAAACACCTCTCAGGACGAACACTCTTTTGTATCTTTTTTAAATGACAATTTTGACTGGGAGCAAAATGTTGACCAATTGAGCATTGATCCTGCAGAGTACTCTACCTTGTTTGACAAATACTCCAAAAAAATTAAACCATTGAGTCAGTTAGAGCAATTGTTGAGCTAATGTTAGAAGCGTCCTAGGTACATGTATGTATATATATAATGTTTAATCATTTCTTTCAATTGAATAGACGCATTTCTATCTCCGATGCTCGGTATATAGCTTATAGTTCCCCCGATAATGTTGTTCGCTCTTTTCTGCACATATACTACACTAATTTTTTTTATTTTTTTTTTTTCGTTTATTCGAGAGGGAAGTTTTAGACATTATCGCTGCGTATTCAGATTGAATTGATTACTTAAATAATAATCTATGTTGTTTGACTTTTCAATAGATAATATACTTACCAACGAGAAAGGCAAAAAAAAAAAAAGAGCACACGATGATCAGAGTATCTTTAAGATCAGTCACTTCTCAATTGGCCAAGAGACATTTTGCCAAAACCGCTGTAGCAGAAAAGGCCTTTTTTTTTGGTATGCCTGCCATGTCTCCAACGATGGAGGAAGGTGGTGTTGTTGAATGGAAGTTCAAGAAGGGGGACCATTTTCAGTCAGGGGATGTACTGCTTGAAGTAGAAACCGACAAGGCTACCATTGACGTAGAAGCCCAAGATGACGGGATCATGGCCGAAATCCTTGTGCAAAACGGAGCCAAGAAAATTCCAATTAATGAACCTATTGCTATTCTTTGTGACCCGGAAGACGATTTGGCTACTTTGGAAATGCCAGAATTGCAGAAAAAGGAGACTCCGGTAGCTCAGACGCCTGCACCAGTCGAATCTGTGCAAGAGAAACCTGCCAAGGCAAGTCCAGTAGCCGAGACTGTGGTAAGCACAGGTGGTGTTTTCAACGTTGCTAATCCTAAACACAATCTATATCCTTCAGTTCAGTCTCTTTTACATGCCAACCGTATTTCAGCAGAAGATGCTGTGGCCAAAATTCCTGCCTCTGGTCCACAGGGCAGAATCTTGAAAGGGGATGTCCTTCTGTACTTGGGCAAGATCAACAAAGAGTCCTTAACCAAAGTGACGGAGTACATCAACAAGGGCACAAAGTTGGACTTGTCAAACATAGAGTTGAGACCTGCCACCACTGAGGCTCCGGCTTCAGTTACCGAAACGTCTGCTTCTGAGCCTGTGCAAAAGATTAAAGAACCGGTTGTCTTGACAGAAAGTGTTAGACTTTCTGGTTTGTCTGGCTCACTTTCCGAGTACGACGTGAAGAAAGCAATTCAAACCGGTATTTCTAGCTTGATCTCGCAGGTGCATGGTAAAAGTGCCGTTAAATCTCAGTTTTACGATTCCACTTTTGAAGATTTGTTATATCCTGAACCTTTTTCACCTAGATTTTCTGTTTCTTGGAGTTTGAACCCAACTTCCTCACTTAAATCCAGCCACACTGGTAGTGACTCTCTGTTTGACAGTTTGGTTTCAGGAACTGTAAGTGCACGTGATATTACACCACCACCAACAAGGGAATACAATTTACAAGTTGAGACGTTGGTTTTCGATAAATTCAATGACTCTGAGGAAAAAGCTACCAAATTTATGGAGCTATTACAAAGAAACATTTCAAATATGAAATAAGAACAATGTTTATATAATTTTTTGTTTATTGTAATCTCATTATTTTTAACCGAGTTCATCTATGTACATATATCTAAACTAAATCCGTATATATATATATATATATAAATTCAAGCAAAGAAATTTTCAGATTGTAAGAAAGTCAAAGTTTTCGATAAGATATCGTTTATACTGTCAGTGGATTCGACAGGAATATCTTTACCAATGGTGTAGACGTTCTTTGAGATTTCAGCAATGTTTAGAGAAGAAGAAATATTGATCAAACCTGCACCGGCTTGAATGAAATCGTTGATGATTTCACTAGAGTGAACAGCACCATCAACGATTTTGTAAAATCTTGAACCTGATTGTTCCAAGAATTTGTTCAATAAACCAATGGATAATTGATTCAAGGAAACATTTTTTTCATTAGAAGAGGCAAATAGTTCCTGGTCAACAGTCAATAAGAACCCCTGGTTAATTCTTGGTTGATTTCTTTCTCTTAAGATTTTAACAACATCTGGGTATGAAAACCATGCTGGAATATCTTCACCAGTTTTCAATCTATTTCTCAATTCAGTACCAGAAATGTTTAAAGTTTCTTCTTTAGATAAATCAATTTCATCAATTGGAGCATATTTATCATGTTTTGGTAAATAAGTAACCATTCTGAATGGAACGATTTCGATATTCAAATCATCAACATATTGAGCAATAAGTTCTTGAGCATCATATGGACCATAGAAATCGGTACCTTTGCTGCTTTTACCAGGACAAGCATGAGATCTACCAACAATAAAATGAGAACACCCATAATTTTGTCTAATGATTGCATGCCAAACGGCTTCTCTGTCACCTGCCATTCTCATTGCAATTGGTAACAAAGATAACTTAGCACTTGTTTCTTTTGGATATTTGTTGATGATTTCTTTATAAACTTTGACTCTTGTATGATGGTCAATATCACCAGTTTTAGTCATACCAACAACTGGGTGGATCAAAACATTAGCATCAACAGCTTTGGCAGCTCTTTCGGTTAGTTCTTTATGAGCTCTGTGCATTGGGTTTCTTGTTTGAAATGCAACGATTTTTTCCCATTTAGAGTCTTCAAACCATTTTCTTAATTCGGATGGAGTATGTCTTTCATCTAAATAATCGTAGTGAACTGGCAATTGAATAGCACCAGTAATTTCACCACCAATATAGAAATCACCAGCTTCTTCGAAAAGATATTTAACAGCTGGATGATCTGGTTCACCTCTGAAAACTTTCAAAGCTTCTTCTTGTTTGTTTGGTTTATAAATAGATTCAATTTTTAAAATAGCGATTGGAATTTCACCATCTTGTAATAAACCAATTTCTTGACCATTTTCTAAATTTTTTTCAGAAATTTCAGATTCATTAACATCCAATGTAATTGGAATGGTCCAAAGTGTTTTATTGACTAATCTGCTATCATTGACAACAGATTGATAATCTTTTTCGTTTAAAAACCCAGTCAATGGAGAAAACCCACCATTCAAGATCAATTCCAAATCACAAATCTGTCTTGATGAAAGATTGATGATTTTATTTTGTTCTTGTAATTTAGCAAACTTAGCTAATAATTCAATTTTTTTAGATTCATCTCTTAAAATTAGATCTTGTAATTTTCCACCGTGAGGAGCTGGCATTTTGTGTTTTTATTTTTGTTTTTTGTTGGTTTTTGTTATTTTTTTTTCTTTCAATTTTTATCAATCCATCGAATAATATGTGTGCAATTATTTACAAATATATTTCCAGATCTAACTTCATGTTTATATATATATATATATATCTGTAGATCTAACAAGAAACATGGCGTATTGTCATTATTATTATTATTATAAATCACGATATGTGGCGCTGAAATGTTTCATTATTTCTCTCTTTCTCATATGGCATATAACTAATTTGATTATTAATTATTAGCTTCAATATGAAAGAAAGAATAAAAAACAACCACCACCACACCTTTGGTTTTTCATTTGAATTTAAATCATTTGTTTATGCCATTTTACATGAGTGTTACAAATAATTAGTTTATAGTCATTGTAATGAATAGAAATAATTATTATTTTTTTTCACCACCACACCTTTTTGTTGGTTTTTTCTTACGCGGTTTCCATTATTTTCCATTGATTTTATAAAAAGTTTCCTTTTAATGTGTCACATCACGTGCGATTGTACACATATTAACAATGCTAATTTATATATGTCACGTGTGTACATCACGTGTTTGTGTTTGTGCATTAAATTTTTGTTTTTCTTTTTAAAAAGAATCCATACCTTTGTGTTTACATTCAAATTTTGTATTTCTCTATTCAACTCGGTAAACCTTAACGAAACAAAAAAAATAAAATAAACATTTAAATTTTTTTAAAAAAACAAAAAAATACACGTGTATAATGTGTAGACAGATATATGTGTATAGTTACCCTACTGTGAAATATGTTTTTATTATATATATATATATATAGCACGTGCTGCTATTGTTGAATATTTTTTCTTCTTTGAAAAGTACAAATAATTGGTCAGAGTCCACTAAAAAAAGTTAGCATACCAAGTACTAAATAACATTGTTTTTATTTAAAGGACAAAAGGACAAAAGTACAAAAAACAAAACAAAACAAACTCACAATTCAACTTCTACTAATTGTTTTTTAACATTTTTTTTATTTTAAAAACATAAATCACACAGATACCACTAAATATTATTTTAAGTATGTTGTATTTTTTCCAAACTAAAGTATTAAAAAAAAAAAAAAAAAAAAAAGGAACAGATCAAAGGAACCTCCCCATTGAATGAACTCCATTTGTTGAAGAATTGACTACTACTACGATTACTACTATACCGAATAAATATTTAAATGTTTTCTATTCAAACCTTAACATTTATTCTATCTTATTCGATTCATGACCTACAATGTTATCTATTTATCTTTCAATCTTGTGTAAATTCTCTCTTTCTATCGAGAAAAGATGGATCAATGAATTTATCAGTTGAATTTACACCAACCACAAAAAAAACAAACAAAAAGCATAGAAATAAATCACAAGGTTTTGTAAATAATGTTATAGTTCTACTTGGAGTCGTAATGTCGTTGATTTTTTTTATATTTAAAATTGAAAGCAATTTACAATTATTTTTTTTAATATATAAGTAGAGTGTCGATATGGGTTAGATGATTAATGAGATTATTTGGTTTATGTTATGAATAATAGAAAATAGAAAAAACCATAGATAATCATCTAAACACAAACACATACACACATAAAAATGGTTAAAGTTGCTATTAACGGGTTCGGTAGAATTGGTAGAATTGTTTTAAGAATTGCTTTGCAAAGAAAAAACATTGAAGTTGTTGCCATCAACGATCCTTTCATCACCACTGATTACGCTGCTTACATGTTCAAATACGATTCTACTCACGGTAGATACGAAGGTGAAGTTTCTCACACCGCTGACTCTTTGATCATTGACGGTAAAACCATCAAAGTTTACAACGAAAGAGACCCAGCCACCTTACCATGGGGTAAATTAGCCATTGATATTGCTATTGACTCTACTGGTATCTTTAAAGAATTGGACTCTGCTCAAAAACACATTGATGCTGGTGCCAAAAAAGTTGTCATCACTGCTCCATCTGGTACTGCTCCAATGTTTGTTGTTGGTGTTAACGAAGACAAATACGCTGGTGAAAACATTGTTTCCAACGCTTCTTGTACCACTAACTGTTTGGCTCCATTAGCTAAAGTTATCAACGATGCTTTCGGTATTGAAGAAGGTTTGATGACCACTGTCCACTCCATGACTGCTACCCAAAAAACTGTCGATGGTCCATCCCACAAAGACTGGAGAGGTGGTAGAACCGCTTCCGGTAACATTATCCCATCTTCCACTGGTGCTGCCAAAGCTGTCGGTAAAGTTTTACCAGAATTACAAGGTAAATTGACCGGTATGGCTTTCAGAGTCCCAACTGTTGATGTTTCCGTTGTTGATTTGACCGTTAAATTGGCCAAAGAAACCACTTACGATGAAATCAAAAAAGTTGTTAAAGATGCTTCCGAAGGTAAATTAAAAGGTGTTTTGGGTTACACTGAAGAAGATGTTGTCTCCTCTGATTTCATTGGTTCCGCTTACTCTTCCATCTTTGATGCTGCTGCCGGTATCCAATTATCTCCAAAATTCGTCAAATTAGTTTCTTGGTACGATAACGAATACGGTTACTCCACCAGAGTTGTCGATTTAGTTGAACACGTTGCTTAAGTAAATTAATATTTTTTAGAGTTGACCCTTGGTTAATTTTAAAAAAAAAATTATTTTATTTACAAAAAAAAAAAGTTTAATGTTTCATATCATATATATCATAAATTATATGTAATTTTTCTCTAATGCCTCAGAAAAAACTAATTAAAAACTGTCTTGCTTATGTTGTATAGGTCTAACAGATTAAGCTTATCTGTGCTTCATGCATGAAAGGTCGATAATTGTTCAAGAATTATTTTTTTTCTAGCAAAAATCAGAAGACGGGTAAGCATACTGAAGTTTAAAAAAGTTTTCCACTTTGAACCTATGTAACAAGCTATGTTAGGTAAGTAGTGATTGTTGGAAAGTTTAAAACCATATATATTACAAATAAAAAAAAACCCCCACACACTCCACAAAGATGGCTAAAAAAAAGAAGAGTTCCAAGAAACCAGTCAAGAAACTAGTACAGAAGCTAGACTCGACTTTCAACTGTTTGTTTTGTAACCATAACAACTCGATCAGTTGCACACTAGACAAAAAACTTTTGATCGGATCTCTGAGATGTAAGATCTGTGGTACGAAATTTCAAACAAAAATCAATATTCTTTCCCAGCCTGTGGATGTCTTTTCCGATTGGTTCGATGCTGTGGAGGAAGTCAACAACAAAGACAACAGAAAGTCGTACAATGCCAATGGGTCTGATGATGGAAGTAGTAGTGATTACGAGAGTAGCAGTGCAGAAGAACAAACGCGCAGAGCACTACCAGTAGACGACGAAGATGAAGACGATGATTTGGAAATCGAAGATCGCGCCCATCCAGAAAGTGATTCTGACAGCTCGAACACACACAGAGATACGAAAAAATCAAGAAGACATCAAATCATAGACGACGACGATGATGACGAAGATGATGACGAAGCACCAGTTTTGTCCAAGAGAACACATCTACAAGACAGTGACGAAGACAGTGAAGAGGACTGAACTGGATTGTCTTCTGCCTCTTCCAACAAACTTGTACACTATCAAATATATATGTAATTAATAAATTTTTATTACTTCATCTCTCTCTCTCTCTCTCTCTCTTATTAATTAAATTATACAAATATCAACAGAAACAAAAAAATAAACCAACACTCTTATAAGGAATATATGTATATATATATATGTGTATATATAAATAAATCATTTGTAGTCAATCAAAACAACTCTTCTTTCAAAGGAACACCTAGTTCGGTTCTGACATCTTCTAATTCATGCAAATAAGCTTCGTACTGTTCTTCGTTTTCTACTTTATATTTCAAGGCTTCAAAGACTCTCATTGCTGTTGGTAAGTCGTTTACTCTTCTAGCAGCTCTCAAGGCTTTTTCAATAACAACTGGTGCAGGAACCAAATCATATGCAAAACAGTTGTTCAACACTCTTTGAACTTCAAATAAATCGTATGCTTCGTCAAATTCTTTTTCGAATCTTGTGGTAAACTCTTCAAAAGTTTCTTCATCGTGACCGTGACCACCAGCAGAAGAGTATAATCTTTTAGAAACAGAGACACCAGTGTGTCTGATATATTGTTGTGCACTTAACAAGCTTTTGGCACTGCTGCTGATGCTACTGCTGCTGCTGATGCTACTGCTAACAGCCATTCTTGGGACTTGTGTTTTGGCAACAAAAGACATTGGCACTCTCAATGCACATTTCTGAAATAGAGCTCTGGAAAACATATTGGTTATAACTTTTGGTGGTTTATTATCCCCTCTTTCTTCCTTCCCTCAGGAACATCTACAACCTTCAACATGTGTACAATTGCAATTAAAAAACCTGTCTTGTAATCAGAAAATAGAAGAAAAAAGAATTTTTTCGGTTCAAAACCATAGAAAGAGAATAGCAAAAAAACAGGTTCAACCAATCAAATTGTTTTTGCATAATTTTTTTTGTTTTTTTTGAACCAAGAAATTGCAAAAAAAAATAATTAAAGCAGTCATGTGATATTCACGTGATTGGCTGGTGGTTAAGGTGGGTATCATTCAAGGCTCAATTTCATCAATGATGATGATGAATCAGGAACGAAATGAGATAAAATAACATGACAACAATGGCAGACACAGAAGACACTCTATCTACTCATCAAAACCCTCGTTTATCAAATCGTCGTCGTCTTCAAAAATAGATCTGGGGGGTGCAGCTGTCTTTTGTATCTGTTGAAGAGAGACAGATGCAGATGGAGATGCTTTGTGCTCGTTTAGGCGGCGTACTTCTTGAGCTATGGATGTGTTATTTGCATTCTGTTTTAATGACTGAACAGTACCGTCTTGGTATTTTTCGAGTTCTCGCGTAAGAAATATCTTGAACGGTTTGACAGGGTTGCTTGGGTGGTCGGCGGCTTTGGCAGGTAGACTTAAAAGTTCTGTATCACAATCTCTATATCCAACAACAGTTTTCGTTTCTCCTTTGTGCTTTTGTTTCAAAGTGTCTGAATGCTTTTCTGGGGTGTGGTTGGTTGGAATAGCAATATGAGGATGTGGATTTTTGTTGGGTGATTCTTCCACTTGAGTATAATCAAATTCGCAAACGGGTGATTGTGGAGGTGACACTAGGAAAAGTTTAGTAAATGGTGGAACAGTAAGTAAGTTCTTTGTGTTGTTGTTTTTCTCCTGGTTGCTTGAAGAATTTTCACCGGGAAGAGTATCTTTCAACGTATACGAGTAAGTAAACCTTACTTGACATTTACTGTTCTTAAGCTTGACAGTACATACATTCTCTAGTGTGATCAAATTGTTGTATAAATTCTGTGATGTTAATCTAGTTGGAGACACAAACAAAAACTTCCTGAACGTTGTAAGATTAATGATTTTCGTTTGATCGTTTTTCAACGTAAGGACTTCAACAAAATGCTCGTATAATTGGTCAACGATAGAACCATATTCTTCCTTAGAAATACCAGATGAAACAAATTCCCATGTACACACTATAGTGTCTGTAACTCTTTCCATGTACTCGATTCTTCTATTTCTTCCACTCTCTCTCTCTCTCTCTCCCTTCGAAACATCACATTACAACACCCCAACAGCGCGCGGCTCTTTCACTGTATTATTAACCGAAATAAATTTACACCTATATACCTTATATAACAAAACTATAAACTAACATCTTTTGTAGAGGTGAAACTTATTAGTAGATATGCATTTAAAATGGCAATAATGATCCAAAGCAGTATAGAAAAAATTGTCATACACCAGCCATTGCTCATATCTACATATTCACAGTCATCATCACTTTCAGCATTGTGTGCAATTAATTTGACATCATCTGTCTTTGTAGATGAGGTCGGAAGGTTTGGTTTTTTGTCACTCATTGTAGTCATTTCAAAATCTGTACTAGCCAAGTTGTCTTTGTGTTTCTTAACTCTCATTATCTTCTTACTACACGTAAAATAAATCAATGGTGCAGATACAAAAGGCAATAAAAGTGACAAGACAACTTGGGATGCATTTAAAGCAGCACTTAGACCTTGTCTTCCAGCAACAAAAACCAAAATCAAACAGGGAAACACTGCCACGGCTCTTGTGACAGATCTTCTGATTGCAGGAGAGATAGACCAATTTAAAAAACCTTCACTAACTTTTTGTGATGTTAAAGTTGTAGTAAATCCACCACATAACCCTGAAAACAATAGTGCCAAGGCAAAAATCGTACCTGCAAATTTATTCAAAGTTTCACACAAGATATCGTAAATACTGAAAAGATCTGCATCGTTTATTGCACCTTTCCCGTTTAGTGAAGCACCAGCCACTATTAAGATGGAACAATTAACAAATAAAGCAATTGTAAATAATGAAACCAATAGTTCTACAATTGTAATATTATAACCTTGTTTAACAGCTTCCAATGTAGGTCTGTAATTAGCAAAATTGTTTTCTTCATCTTCTTCTTGATATGTATAATAACCCTTTTTAACATCATAGTCTCTTATTCTTGCTTGTACTAAGCCTGAACCTAAAAATAACGATGATGGCATGATGGTGGCACCAGCAATACAAAGAGAAAGATATAAACCATCACCTTCCACTACAGTAGCACTTGGTAAGAAACCTTTGAAAACTTCTTTGTACGGACCCACATTCACCTCTGTTAATTCAATGGCAAAACATAAAACAGTTAAAAAAACGAAAACACTTACAATCATTTCAAAAATCCTCACAACTTTCATATCACCAGTCTGTGGATTATAGTATTTCAAAACAATTAAAACGTCAACAATAGTAAGAATCACTCCAAGTAGAAGTGGAACATTGAACAAAATGTTCAACGAGATGGCTGTACCAACAATCTCTGCCAAATCTGTGGCCACAATACTGATTTCAGTCAATCCATAAAGCAGTATATTTAAATTTGGCGGTAGATTTAATTTACAATTTGCAGCAAGGTCGACTCCCGTGACAATCCCCAACTTGGCAGCCAAGATTTGGAAAATCGCAGCCATGATATTCGAAACAAGCATGGCAAACAACAATTTGTATTTGTGCAGCGATCCGGCTGCCACTGCAGTAGAGAAGTTCCCAGCATCGAGAAATCCAACGGATATAAGGATTCCAGGTCCGATATATGCCACATATTTTTTAGCCAATTCAATGAGTTTCTGCATCCGCGACAAATCGTCGCCCCGCTGGATTGTTCTAAGCGTTTCAGTGGATGCACTGCCAACGTCTTCACTCTCTTGTATGCTATTGGACATTAGTCTTGGTTTTTCATTACTTTTTTAGCCTCTGGCATTGTTTAAATAACAAAAAGAGAGAGAGAGAGAGAGAGAGAGAAATGCTATTCTTAGCAAAAAGTGTGTGAAAAAAAAACAAAAAAAACACCAAAAGTACATAAAAACGGCACCCGAAGCATCTTTATCTGACACGTGCTACAGAGAAGAGGTTTTCAAACAATTACAAAAACATACATACACATATATGTATATATATTTGTACATAGAGAGAGAGAGAGAGAGAGAGAGACAGACGCATCTAGTTTAAAGAAGAAGCAATTTCTTCAACTAAAGGTCTTAGGAAATCTTTTTTGTTTACCACGACGTGACCACCTTCGTGTTCAAATACTTTCACGTTATCAGGTGTTTCGATAGTTTGGTATTTGTGATACAAGAATTTAGATCTTTCACATGGAACAGCATTGTCATTTAACCCGTAGATGAAAATGACTTTAGTAGATAAATCTTTTGGAGGTTGGAAACTTTTTTCAAACTTTTCAGCAATTCTCAAACTACCTTCGTTTTCAGGGTCTTCTTCAGTGAAGGAATACCCAGAAAATAAAACAGAGACTTTGAAAAAAGGATGATCTGGAACAAGAGTCTTGATGTTATTTGTGACAATTGCAGCCAAAGCAGCACCTTGACTGAAACCAATGATACCGTCGTATGGTCCGTTCTCTTTGATATATTCAGCAACAGTTTTCAAAGCTTCATCAATGTTCAAATCACGCGAAATATCGGTATGGTAAAACCACGATTTGTTCAATTCATCTTTTTCAATGGCTTCCCATTTATCATCTTCCAAAGTAAATGGTAAATCTTTTCTTGCCAAGATAGTTGGACCATCTAAATAATCGGTTTGAATGTTTGCCTTTTTCAATAATTTTCTAATCCCAGATGATTTCTCACTGAAAATTTTGGCATTTTGTAAAAAGCCATGAAGGCACAGGATTTTGGAAGTACTCATTTTAATATTTGGTTAATGGTTTTGTTTTTTTTTTTCTTTTTACGATATCATATATAAATATATATATATATATTAAATTAAGAATCGGTGAAATGAACAATTATTTTATACAACGTACATACAAGAAAGAAAAGTTTTTCTTTTTCCAGTTTCATTGATTTTTGTCAAATCTTTAAAAGCAATTATTCTTAAATCCATTAATTGTCTGTTGTAATATGGAGTTAAATTAAAAAAACTCCCCAAAAAAAAAAAACAAATTTTTTCAGTTTTCGCTTTTGTTTTGCATGTCCCAGATCTCAGTTGTCCCAGGCGTATGGAGATTTAGATCTAAGATATGCACCGTATTTATTAAACAAGTAAGGAATTGGAATCATTAAGACACAAATCATACTTAAAAAAAACCCTGCCCAGTTGACACCCATTTTATTATACATGTACCGTGTGACCAAGGGCAAAACACCGGACATCAAAGATCTTAAAAATGAATTTGAAGCCATTGCACTCGCAGCATATAATCTATAGGCATCTACCGTGTAGCCGAAAATCCCAGAAAAGATCGTGGTAACCCCTGCACCAAAAACTGCACATCCAATAAGAGATGCGATCCATGGAATATTTGAATATGTTGTCCACGCGAAAATCATTAATCCAGCTGGTGCCAATACAGACCCGAAAAACATTGCATATAATCTAAATTCAGGTAAAGAAACACCGTTATTGTCCGCCACTTTTCTTTCATATCTTTTTTGTACATACATTGAAAACGGAATAGTACAAATCATACCAATAAACAATGCCAAATAACAACATGCAGCTTCAATGGCTGTAAAATGATAAACTTTTTCAATATAGATGATTGGGAATGCAACGAAAAACATATAAATTATCCCTAACATTAGACCAGAATAAAAACATAAGGTAAACATCATTGGATCTTTAAATAGAAGTAGAAGTGGTCTCTTAGAACTCAATACAACTGCATCTATAAAACGTGTGTTTTTTTTGATAACTTCTAGTGGTGCATAATATCTATCATCGTTTGTTTCTAATCTTATTCTCTCAGCTTTTTTAGAACACAGAATTGGTTTATAAGTTTCTGGCAATGAAAAAATAACCATACATAACGAAACAACAGTACAACCTAAAATTGTAATAAATGAATATTTCATTTCATCATTATGAACAAATGCAGCAGACAAAATTGGACCAATTGTGGGACCTGCAAAGGGAGATAATGAGAATAGAGTCATTGGAATTCCAATATGTTGTTTTGTGAAAATATCTGATATAACACCACCAGCAACAGAAAGAAATGCAGATCCGAAAAATCCACTCAAAAATCTACCAATGAAAATACCAGTTAATGTTGGTGAAAATGTTGTTACAATAATGAAAACTAACATGAAAAATAATGAAAACATAAAAGTTATTCTACGTCCATAAAATTCACTAATTGGTGATAAAAATAATGGACCAACACCAAATCCAAAAATGTATAACGTTATTCCCAATGTAGCAACTTCATGTCCAATATGGAATTTTTTCATTACATATGGTGCAGCAAAAGTCCAAACAGATGATAAAATAGTGACTACAATAGATGAATAACATGATATCATTGTGATATAATATTTCCTCAATGAACTCATCTTAATAGAAATATTTTCAGGATCTTCATCATTAAGAACAACTTCGAAATCTTGTAAATTTTCACTAGTCTTTTGTCTGGTCACTTGTGATAGTTTTTCTGCATAATCTTCTTCATCGGGATACATCGATGTTGGATTGTTGTCATTTTGATGAATTGACATAATTTCTTCACCACTGCCTGTACTTTTATTACTTATTGAACGAGACATATTCTCTTTGTATTTGTCTGTTTTGTTTTCCTTCTAGTGAAAAATCATTGCTGCATAAAAATTTGAAAGATGATCTTTATATATTATATATACATCATTTAATGAAAAAATATATTATTGCTTAGTAATTATAAATTCAAGCAATCTCAAAAAAAATCAGTGATGACGCATTAACCTTTAAACATTTTATATGGTTAAGAGGAGATAAGTAAATTACACCTCGTTACATATTTCTGTCTAGAAACTTTAAGTGGAAGTAACAAAGTTTTTAACAGAATGAACATCATCACTACGTGTGACACTACCAACACCATCGGAACTAATAAATCTTAAATTTTATTACTTCAGGGTATCATCCAAAATGCCGAGAATAGTTACTTCAACCTTTATTTTTTTTTTCTTTTTTCTTTTTTTCTGTGATATTTATCTTTAAATCCGCTCACAGTCAATATTTCTTTAATATAATTTTCATTTGACAAACGAAAAGATAAAATGAAATTTAATATAAGCGGAGTTAAAATGAAACCAACTCACATCACATGTCTCAATATTCCCAAAGATAATCCAAATAGTCCACTGTAACTGTTGGATCTTTACCATAGCCTTCGTTTACCCAATTGATAAATCCACCTTTTAAAACATAAATTTCATAACAATTCGTTAATAGTTCTTGTTCAGTTAACGATCTAAGAAATAACATGGCTGCGGATGGACCTCTTTGTTGAGACATTGCGCAGTGGAATATACACATAATAGGTTGGTTTTTCTTTATTTTTGCGTCATTATGTTCTGATTTCAAAGCGTTCTTTAAATCTTCAACACTGCTGGGATAATCATTTTTAAGTTTAGAATATGGGAAATTAAGAGATCCTTTGATATGTCCGCCTAAATAATCATTCCCTCTTACGTCTATCACGTGAAAGGGACTACTACTACTACTGCTACTACCACTACTAATACCATTGGATAGTCCCTTGATCATAGAATACAATTCAGAGGCATTGATATATTTAAGTGAGTTGATGCTCGGTGAATGCATTTTGTTCTCTGTTGTGTATTTTTGTTATGTGGTTTGGTTACTGTTCAACCTGATATAACAAAGAAGAAAGAGAGAAACACAAAGTATAAATGTGAGTTGTTTTGAACACGTGAGTGAGTTACTAATTTAACAACTCTACTATGTATACACACTCACGTACATGGTAAAATAAAACAAATTGAGCCATAAACTATACACACTATCTAAAATTATAAATGACCTGTAAACTTCTTAGCAAACTCTTCAGGACCGCCTTCTCCTTCGTCTTCTTCGTCTTCCTCTTCATCGTCGTCGTCGTCGTCATCAAGGGTATTGTTTGAAGAATCACGGCTTTGTGTTTCTTCTGTTTCTATATCACTATGCTGTTCATCTTTCTCCTTTGTTTTTTCATCCCTTTCTTCTTCCTCTGCATCTGCTTTTGCCTTATCCTCTGCTACTGCACTAGATCTTCTTCTATTTCTTCTTCTACTAAATCTCTTTCTCAAACTTTTTCTATTTTTAATCAATTTGTTAATCAGTTGTTTAACAGTTAATTCATTTTGTTTTAACCACGAAACATTTAATTCTTGTCTTGTAGCACCTCTAGCAAAATTTCTAATCAAATAGTTATCATAATCTTTAATGATCATTGTAATAATATCACTCGTACTAATTCCGTCTGTTCTTTGTGTCACCAAGAATTTCCCCAATTCTTTAATTGGTTTATAAATATCATCACTATCTGCTGAAATATATGGAATATCGTCATGAGCAACATAGTCTATATCATGTTCTTTTAGAAATTCTGGTGTAACGATCCATGGACAATCAGGTATGACTTCATCTACCCATTTACAATGTAAAAGAGATTCACATCTTTGTTTATCTGATAAAACAGTTAAACCTTTTAATTTATGAGTAACTTTATCACTTGGAACACCAACAACCAATTCTACATTTTCAAAAGCTTTCTTACACTGTTCCAATTGTTTCATATGTCCAATGTGGAAAAGATCAAAAATCCCATCTGCATAGACTCTAATAGGCTTTCCATTGTTTTCATCAGGAACATTGAATTTGAAACCTTTTGGTCTGTATTTTCTATATTTTTCTGGTAAAAGATCGTCGTACTTTTTCTCTTGATCCATAATTCTCTGGTGTTCAATTTCTGCTGCAGATTCTGGTTCACTCTCACTTGTATTTGAATTCTCTGATGATGATGTTGTTGTATCATCATCATCATCTTGTGGGTTATTGCCTTTGTTGTTATTACCTTTCTTTTTTTTTTTCAAAGGTTGTTGCTTGGCAGAGTCATTAGAGTCCAGTGTATGTAGACTAGTTGTAGAGCTGCTAACAGAATCAGAATCGCTTTCTTGGAAACTTCTCTTCTTTCTACCTAATTTGAATAAATTGCTAAACGAGTTCGATTTAAAATTGGCCATTTCCTGTTATTTTTTCAATGACTTTCAATCTTTTGCTTTTACTTTTTTTTCCTCATTTCATTTGTTTGAATAACATATACACATCTACTATAACAATGACATCCCAGATTAAAATAATTTTAAATCCAACACGAACGAATAACAAAACATCACTCTTCTCAACAAAAATATATGATATACTCTCTTATAACAAACCCGAGCATGTGAAATTTTTTCCTTTTTCCTCTTTTTCATATAGGAAGGTTGCAAAAAGGGTTTTTCTTTGCTCAACAACGACATAAAACAGACCCGTGACGCGGTGACACAAAAACGAGACTTTTTTCTATTTAGGCAAAAAGAAAAAACCCAATTTTTCATTGCACTTTTGTGGAATTGATTGAATTGATAGATGTTTAAACAATTGCAATCATTTAAATTAATTTTAAACAAGAGATACAAAGCAAGGCAACAAGAAATGAACACTTCAGAGACATCGTACCAAGAGGTAGCATACTACAAGCTCTTAAGTCACTTTTTCGGAGGGTACATTCGAAACTACACACAAACAAGCGAAAACACATCTGTTGTAGTGTTGGATTTTGGGAGTAAAAACAATAACATCACAGCAACCAATTTCCCATTAATATCAACTACTAATAAAAGTTTCAATGTGGAACCTCCACCGAGTCTCTTTGCTTACTACGATCAGTTTTTACAAAATAGTTTCCAGTTACTGAACACTTCTAGAGCGGGATCAGCACACAAACATTATGGTCAATCTTTTAAACAATTTTTAAATATAATTGTAATAACTCTACTGTTTTCAATTTTACAAATAGGATTGTTTTTCATTTTGAAAGAAAAATTCAAAGAAATCTATCAACCAAATATCCTCTTGGAAAAAATAACAGATAAAGAAAATATGGAGCTGATCGATACGTTACCTGTGTCAAGCATTGCCATCAGAAAATCCCTGAAATCCCGTTTCTTCACAACAACAAAAATTAAATGGATCTTTGAAAAATTACATCATCAATTACAATGGCTTTTCAAGTTAATTTTCAAAACTCCAATAAGTGAATATAGGTATATCGGCTTGGACTCTTTTTTCATTCTTCGGTTTTTGACAATATTATATCAACTTTTCCTTCTATTATCAATCGTTATAATCCCAATTTTTGTTCCATTACATTATCTAAATGGACTACCAAATCAAACACAGAAAGATGGGAACTCAACAACAACACCACCACCACCACCACCAAGTACTACAATGAATTCTGGATTGGATAGAATGTCAATGTCAAATCTCAATGTTGCAAAGGCAAACGTGTTAATTATCCATTTTTTGGCCACAATCCTAGTTGTTTGCTTTTTCCATTACATCCTAATAAATGAGCTAAAATTTTATGTTTGTAAAAAATTGAGTTTTCTTCAATGGTTAGATATCAATCATTCAACTTCTCCTCACTATGAAAAATTATACAATGCTCAAACAACATTGTATCTTGACAACCTTCCTGATAAAAGAGTATCTTTTTTGTTACAATTCTTGGGAAAATTTGGTGATGAATTTGTAGAAAAAATATGGTTTGTTCCATTGACTTATAAAAAATTATTAAAGTTCCAGGAAAAACATCTTAAATTGTTAAAACGTTTAGAACATTTAGAATTGGATTTGATATTAACCACAATATATCAAAAAAAATTATCCTCACCAATAAATCCAAATAAAGAAAACAAATTGGATATGTGGAAATTGAAAAAACTGCTCTTCTTTAAAAAAATGGTTAAAATTAGAGTTAATCAAAAAAGTATCAAATTGTTCAGCTTTGGGAGCTATAGAAATTGCAGATTAAAATACATCACACTAAACTTCAACATGAGCATTGATATATCACAGCAATGTTATAAAATTGAAAAATGTGTGGAAAAATATTTGAAAAACTTGAATGAATGGATCTTGTGCGAAAGCATTATTGAAACCCAATCCGAAAATGTTGACACGTTTTACAATAAACTGTTTATCAAATTTAATAACATCTACATTGCGGATTTCTTCAATCAACTATTACTTCACGATAACGCAGTTTTGCTCAACAACAAAAAAACAAATATAAATTTTAAAAATGTCATATGGCCCAATATAGCTCTGAAACAGAATATCATGGCTTTTGCCAAATGCTGTTTAGCTAATCTTATTTCAAGCACAATTTTGGTTGGTTGGATTGTTCCCGTAGCTCTTGTCGGTTTGGTCTCTCAGATTCCATTTCTAACAATCGCATTACCGTTTTTCAAAACTGTCTACACAGAACCAAAGTTAATAGCACATGCTATGGATGTGTTTTTGCCAGTAATCACTTTAATTTTTTTAACAGAAGTTGTTCCTATTTTTTTCAGAAAGTTGGGGAAAACAAAAGGCATAATAACACATTCAGACATAGAGTTGGATGTACAAAAATGGTTTTTCATATTTGCGTTTGTTCATGTTTTTATTGTGGTTACCGTTTCTTCTGGTATATCTGTGATCATGAAACAAATTATTGTAAATCCGGTGTCAATTCCAAATCTCTTGGCAAACAATTTCCCAAAATGTTCAAATTTTTTCTGCTCATTTATCTTGATCAGAGGATTGGCATTTTTTAGTAGTAATTTTTTACAATCTACTAGGCTACTAAGAATGCTTTGGGAAACAACTTTCCACAGATTTATCAGTATTAAAACACCAAGATTTCAATACGACACAATCAGTAAAAAAACCTTAATTTACCAATGGGGGTCCGTTTATCCTATTTTTTCATTGCTAGCCAGTATAGCCTTGATATACTGTGTGATTCAACCAATAATTTTGTTCATGGCTTTTATATCGTTTGCATTGGTGCTAATATCGTTCAAATACACTTTAAAATATCAGGTTAACATAAAGCAAAATTACATGGAGACTTTGGGAGAATTCTATCCAAGAGCGTGGTTTCAATTGTATAGTGGGGTGTACTGTTTGGAGATATTTATGGTTGGCCTTTTCGCAATTTCTTCATGTTATAAAGTATCTTTTGCAATGTTTGTTTTTTTCGTGATAACCATGGTGGCTCATTTCCAAGTTATAAAATATTACAAAAAAATTTTGAAAAATTTGCCCTTGTCAAAATATCACAAACTGGCAAACCGTGAGCCATCTACTCAAATATCAAAAACCAATCATAGCTTGGTCCCATGCTTGCAAAAAACAGGCGTAAACGACATTATCTGGTTACCCAAGGACGAACTTGGAATAAGCGACTATGAAATAAAAAAGTTAATAACTCTTTATGGGTCAACCATTAAAATCAGTAGCTCGCATAGTGTAGTGGACAACAACGGAAATGTTCAATTAATATAAATAATTGCTGTTATAGTACTTTTTCAAAAAAATGGTTTTTCTCTATTACTGGTTTGTTGGTTTTTCATTGAAAACCTCTTCTCTTGTGTTTTTACTTCTTGGCCATAAACTGGGCAATTTAACAAACTGAAATCTAGGCTCAACACATCTTTCAGTGAACCATTTTTTAATTTGAGATTCTATAACATCTGCTATTTTTGGAATGTTTTCCAGCTTCGATCTTGATCCAATCAAAGATTGAATTCCAAATTCCATTTTGTAATCTGGCATAAATGAAAACATCAAATAATAACCACCATCTTCATTATCTTCTTTGCTTGATTTTGTTTGTTTTGTTCTTTGGAAACTGTCAGGTAAATCAGTGTTAACTTTGGCTTTGGCAAATTCTTCTCCACTCGTTAAAGATACACACAAACATGCTTGAAATCTTACAACAGAAACAGTAAGTTCAATGGGCAAAGAAGCACTCAAAGGTTTGGGCAAATTCATTAGAAGTTTGGTCTCTACTCCTATAGCTAAACGGTCACTTAAATCAATATCAATTTTGGCCTCCAGTCTTTTCTTATTAGAATTTGGAGAATATTGAATACGACATTGTGAAAAAATCGGGAAATCATCACCAATATCCAATTCTGTAACTTTGATGGCATCTATAAAATCAGGAATATCACTAGATTTGCGTTTAACAAATGAGTTTAAAGAATGAACAATGTTATCTTTTAACAAAGCTTCAAGTCTAAACTGTTGGATTGTTTGTGCAATCAAAACATTGAACCAATCCAACGACTCGGGCTGGTGAGTGTCGACGTTATAATAAGTTTTTTCTAAGATAGAGTCCAATTGGGTGTTTCTACCACTCCCATCTTCCTCTGAAACATCTTTATCTTCGTTTTCTCTTTCACTTTCTTCTAATACTCTTTCTTTACCACCTAGTTTAATTATTGTGGAATTTTTCGCCAATTTGGAAAAAATAGATAACGAATGTCTTGGATTGGGTCCTCTCCCATCACTGAACATAAAAAACCTTAAAAAAAAGGCCAATGCAACAATAACACTGACTTGCCCAATTATCAAACCTTGTGTAAAAGACCATGTGCTGAAAGAATTCGGACTTTTCACTGAAGGTGAGCTCATCACCCGTTGCAAATAGTCTCTCGTTAAAACGTCCAATTCTGTATCCGATACCATTCTTATTTGCAATTAATTGTGTACTTGTTTCTTGTAATTGTTGTTTTATTATCTCATTTGTATCTGAAGAAATCGTCAACGGGGGTCATACGAAGCAAACTAACAAACAACTAAACACTTGAAATATTGTCCGAGCAGAAATTACAAAAATAACAAGCCGAAATGCTCCGAATTTAAAAACTAAAGTTATCCGAGGCTTGCGCAATTTTTTGACCTCTTTTTTTCTTTCCCACAAAAAAGCAACGCCGCATCGTTTTACTCTGCAAATCGCTAATTCCGCATAGAGACTATAAACTGTGTGTTTGCTGTTTTACCATTTCTTTTTTTTTTAATGCCTTGAGATTTATCTTAATTGACTGAATGATTGACCAGAGTGAATAAAAAAAGATGGAGGTACAAATGAGTCAATTGGATATATCTGCTTTTAACTTTCATTTGGTATTTTCTTTTGAGACATTTAACTGTGCTTAAGCCTTTAATCATTTAACATTCTTACCAAAATGCAATTGATTAAACATATTTTGAGAAACCAAAAAGGAAGAGTAACAAGATGGCTGAAAAGGACCAGGAGATATACACCAGTGAAGTTTTCAGCGACAAAACTTCTGAGAAAGATTTACTGATTGAGAAAAATGAAGAAGACACGGCAAGATTGAACAAAGATTTTGATATTAGACATCTGGTTTTTTTAGCCGTGGGTGGTTCTATCGGGACAGGTTTGTTTATTAATTCTGGGTCTGCACTAAATCTTGGAGGCCCGGCTTCATTGGTGCTGGATTGGGGTCTTGTAGCAACATGTCTTTTCACCGTCATGAACGCGTTAGGGGAATTGGCTTCCATGTATCCAGTGAACGGTGGATTCAATGTTTATTTCAATAAATTTTTAGATCCTTCTGTGGCATTTGCAGTGAATATGAACTATGTGCTTCAATGGGCAGTTTTGCTTCCAATTGAATTGGTTGCTGCTAGTATGACCATAGAGTATTGGAACAAGCATTTGAATCCAGACATTTTTGTAGCAGTTTTTTTTGTGGTCATTATGTTTATTAATTATATGGATGTCAAATTTTTTGGTGAAACTGAATTTGTTTTATCATTAATCAAAATATTGGCAATTATCGGATTTTTCATCTTAGCTATAGTATTGATTTGTGGTGGGACTCCAAAAAGTCAGTATTTAGGAAACAAATACTGGAAGGAAAAAGCGTTTGCAGGGAGTCCTGGTGTACCAAGATTTAAAAACGTTTGTTCTAATTTTGTTGTTGCATTTTTCAGTTATTCAGGAGTAGAATCGTGTTGTCTTGCTGCAGCAGAATCTAAAAACTCACAAAGAACTTTACCAAAATCATCGAAAAGAACTTTTTGGTTAGTAACCCTGTCTTATATTAGTGTTTTGACATTAATTGGATTTTTAGTTCCTTACGATGATCCAAGATTAATGAACGGTTCCTCGTCTGTTGATGTTACTGCTTCTCCATTGGTTATTGCTATTGAGAATGGTGGCATTAAAGGTTTGCCATCTGTAATGAATGCAATTATTCTGATTGCAGTTCTATCTGTGGCAAACAGTGCAGTGTATGCATGTTCTAGAAGTTTAGCTTCAATGGCTCAAATCGGTCAGGTTCCAAGATTTTTTGGTGATATTGATAAAAAGGGTAGACCATTAAAGGCCATCACAGCCACTCTTTTCATTGGGTTATTATCCTTTGTTGCTGCCTCAGATAAGCAAGAACAAGTTTTCACTTATCTATCCGCATTGTCTGGTTTATCCACTTTATTCCTGTACTTTTCAATCAATTTAGCTCATATTCGTTTTAGGTATGCAATGCAAAAACAAGGGAAATCACTTGATGAATTGCCTTTCAAATCGATGTGTGGTGTTTATGGTTCATACTACGGTTGCATCGTGTTGGTTTTGATTTTTATTGCATCGTGGTGGACATCTTTAGGAAGTGTCAAAATTTTCTTTCAATCCTTTGCTTCACTATTTGTTCTTATTGCTTGTTATATCGGACACAAGATTTATAGTCGTAGATGGACCAAATACTACATAAAGGCAACTGATATTGATTTAGACGAGGGAAAGAGAAAAATCGATCCCGAAGTGATGAAATTAGAGTTGATGACAGAAAAATTGAGAATAGCACAGTATCCTTGGTATAGAAGATTTTGGGAACTTTGGTGTTAATGTACATAAGAAAACCCAGTAATAATTAAATATATATATTTATATATAAATATACGTTTTATATAGAAAGCATAATGACAAAAATCATTTTTCAATATCTTCTCTTTTTCTTTTTATCGTTGGTTTTTTTTTGTCTTTTATATGATCTTTCTTGATCCTCCTTTCTATCATTTGAAGTTTTCTTATATGATCTAGTGTATCCATCTTCTTTGGCTTCTTCTTGTTTTCTCTTCTTTGCGTTTAAATGTTTTTTGTCGCCTGATAACACTTGCATGACTTGGGAATTTTTCTTTTCCTTTTCGGTTTGGAACCAAGTTCTCTTTGGTCTCGACTGAATTTCTGCTTTATGTTTTAACATATTTTCACCTTTTTTAATTTCCATTTCTGCTCTTATAATCTCTTTCTCCTGTTTTTCTTCATCTAAAATTTCAGTGATAACATCGGTTTTAGCATCTAATAGACTATTAACTTTTTCTACTTCAACCCAATTAACGTTTCTACCTAATGCTTTACCTCTAGATTTACTACTGTTTTCTGAGACAGATTTGATGGCAGATTTAACAATCAATCTATCTTGAGTGGATTCTCCAACAAATGAAATGGAACGACCCTCTCTGCCTGCTCTTGCAGTTCTACCAACTCTATGTAGATAAATTTCGTAATTTTTAGGCATATCATAATTCAGGACAACTTCAATTTTTGGGATATCTAAACCTCTTGAAGCTAAATCTGTACAAATCAAAACTGGGACTTGTAAAGCTTTGAATTTTGTAACACTATCTAAACGCTGTTCTTGAGTAAGAGAACCGTGTAACTCAGCAACTTTCATACCAAGCAACCCAAGAATAACTCTTAATCTATGTGCAGTTTCCTTTCTAGCAACAAAAACAACAATTCTTGTTTGACCTGTTGAATCTAATTTTTTCAATAGTTGGAAAAGTAATGCAGGTTTTAAAGAATCTCTTTTTCTAATTCTAACAAATTCTTGAGTCAATTTGTTAGCAGCTTGTTTTGGAGGATCGATCATGATTTTAACTGGTTTTCTTAAAGATAATGAAATCAATTGTTTAATTTTAGAATTCATTGTTGCAGAAAATAACATTGTTTGTCTTTTTTGAGGTAAAAGGGACATGATTTCACTTAATTCTTCTTGGAAACCATCTTCCAACATTCTATCGGCTTCATCCATGACGAAAATTTCTACAGAATCAACTGTAAAAGATGCAGAATTTCTGATATGATCAATAAATCTACCTGGTGTAGCAATAACAATATCAGGTCTTGATTTTAATTGTTGTTCTTGTTGTTTTAAATTTAAACCACCAACTGCTAAACCAAGAGAAATTCCATCAACATATTTAGCAATTTTTTTACCCACATCTGCAATTTGAATAGCTAATTCTCTTGTTGGTGTCAATACAATGACTCTTGTGGCAGAAACACTGGTTGGTTTATATAACAAACGTTCAATGATTGGAATCATAAAAGCAGCTGTTTTACCAGAACCTGTAACGGCACCAGCAATGATATCTTTACCCAAAAGTGCAATTGGAATAGCTGCACCTTGAATAGGAGATGGTTTGGAGTATCCCAAGGCACTAAGACCTTTTAAAACTGGACGAGATAATTGTAAACTATTGAAAGTAGTATGTGTCAGTTTCTTAGCAGACTCACTTTCAATCTGTGGAGCATAGAAATCAGCAATGGCTGCTGCAGAATCTTCTTCTTCTTCTTTAGCTTCTTTTAATCTTTTGTCATCTTTCAATTCTTCTGTTTCGTCATCGCTCTCCACGTTTTCGTCTTCATCGTCGTCTTCTTTATCTTCATCGTCGTCTTCGTCTTCATCAGCTTCAGCCTTGGTACCCATACCAAACCCATCCATAGCCAATTCATCTTCATCTTCCTTTTTCCCAGTTTTAACTGCATTTTTTTCTTCTTCTTTTTCTTCAGTATCAATTGGTTCATCATCACCTGCTAGTTGAATTAATCCACCTTTTCTTTTAATGATTCCATCTAAATCAACATCTTTGAATGTAGAATTTTTTTTATCATCACCTTCAAAATTCCAACCTTCAAGTTCTTCTTTTGTAGAATATAGATCATCTTCATCAAGATTGAATTGAAAATCAGTGTTTAAATGAGCTTTTTTTTCTCCTTCTTCATCATCATCGTCATCTTCATCATCATCCTCTTCAGCTACTTTAACTTCTTTCTTGGTATTGGTTTTTTTGACTTTCTTAGAATTATTCTTTGCTTTAACAGATTTGGTTTTTTTATTAATCTTCTTAATTTCATCATCAGATTGAACTTCTAAATCAGGAACGTCTTCTTCACTGTCACTAATTGTTGGAACAAAATCAGAATTGAACTTCTGTTTACTCAATCTAACACCACTCATCTTGACTTGTTTGGTTCTCTTATTTAATCTTATCATAAATCAATAAAGTTCATTCTATGTACTTCAAAAAAAATTCATATTCGATAACGATGAGATGGGTCTATACTATGGTTTGGGGATTAAACAAAAAAAAAAAAAATCGAATAACAGACAAAAAATGAAAAAAGAAACGAAAAAAATGGAAAACTTGTAACTATCATTTCGGACAATGCCAGATTATTTAATCGTTATATACTAATATATACATTTCGGACAATTATACATAAAAAAAAAAAAATAAAGACCAGATGTTCTGTATCTCGGACATACACCATATCCGTACGAAATGATGTGAAAATTTTTTGTTTCTTTTCTTTCTTTCTTTCTTTCTTTCTTTCTTTCTTTCTTTCTTTGGATTCATTGAAAAATAAATTCGTTGATTCGACTGTGAGAATATATTGGAACACAAGATTTCAACAGTGAGAAACAAAAGAAATTCCCCAAGAAAATCAAGGCCAACCAAGAATTCCGTGAAAGAAAGAAAGATGTCTACTACTCATTGCAGATTTTATGAAAACAAATACCCAGAAGTTGATGATGTTGTTATGGTCAATGTTCAACAAATTGCTGAGATGGGGGCTTATGTCAAATTATTAGAATATGATAATATCGAAGGTATGGTTTTATTGAGTGAATTATCAAGAAGAAGAATCAGATCTATTCAAAAATTGATTAGAGTTGGAAGAAATGAAGTTGTTGTTGTTTTAAGAGTTGATAAAGAAAAAGGTTATATTGATTTATCCAAAAGAAAAGTTTCTAGTGAAGACATTATCAAATGTGAAGAAAGATATCAAAAATCTAAAGCTGTGCATGTTATCTTAAGACAATGTGCTGAAAAATATAATATTCCATTAGAAAAATTGTATGAAACTATTGCATGGCCATTAAGTCGAAAATTTGGTCACTGTTATGATGCTTTTAAAATGTCAATTACAGATGAATCTATTCTAAACGATTCTGAAGTTAAACCAACAAGTGAAGAAGTTATGAATGATATCAAATCTCAAATTGCTAGAAGATTGACTCCACAAATTGTCAAAATTAGAGCTGATGTTGAAGTTTCTTGTTTTGGTTACGAAGGTATTGATGCTATCAAAAAAGCTTTACAAGCTGCTGAAGATACTTCAACTGAAAACATGATCATTAAAGCTAAATTAGTTGCTGCTCCATTATACGTTTTGAGTACTCAATCTTTAGATAAAAATCAAGGTATAGAAAAATTAGAAGAAGCTATTAATAAAATTACCGAAGTCATTACTCCATTTGGTGGTGTTTGTAACGTTACAATGGCTCCAAAAGCCGTCACTGCTTCAGAAGATGCTGAATTGAAAGCCTTATTGGAATCAAAAGAAATGGATGACAAGAGTGATTCTGATGATTCTGATGATGATGAATGAGTCAGTAGTTGACGTATACCACTGCTTATATCATCGTGTATACTACTACTATATAACGGTGTTTTTTTATTTTTATTTTTGTAAAATGTGTAAACTTTTACAAAAATTATCGAACAAATAATAGAGTGCGCGTGACTTGAACGTTTTTTATTATCTATCTTGAAACTGAACTCAAAGTTTTTTTAAGGGATGGCAGGCAGGTTTTAAAAAAAAATTTGACCAAGAGATCACCTAATTTAAATAAAAGATATGAGCACCAGACCTGCTACACATGCAGGAAGTTGGTACACTTCAAACACGAAACAATTGAAAAACTCGTTTGACAAATGGATCAAGCCAATCCCTGGACCAAACGGTGGAGGTACGGGGGCTAGGATCATTGTTGCTCCACATGCAGGGTACACCTATTGTGGGAAAATTCTAGGAAAAAGTTATTCGAAACTTGCTATAGATGACCATACAGAGACGGTGTATGTTCTTGGTCCTTCACATCATGTTTATTTCCACGATCATGCTTTGGTTACAAATTATCACAACATTGCTACACCCTTGGGAACTATCCCTGTTGATACAACAAAAATTGATTTTTTGAAAAGGGAAAACCCATTGTTTTTCAAAACTATGGAAAATGATGTGGATTGTGAAGAACATAGCCTTGAAATGCAATTCAGTGCAATCAAATACTTGTTGAACCTGCATTCAAACAACAAGGCAAAAATTGTGCCTATGATGATATCTCACAATACACAAGAAACTGATTTCACTATCGGAGATATATTAAAAAAAGAAATGGACTCTAACAGAAACTCTGTTTTTGTTATCAGTTCTGATTTTTGTCATTGGGGGGCTAGATTCAGATACTTGGCATATGTTTCAAATGAACAAGAATTATGGGATCATGTTGAACAAGGAACAGAGGTTCCCTTTTTGAATAAGAAATCAACCGTTAGAACACAAATTTATAAATCTATTGAATTAATAGATAAAGGAGCTATGAAAATTTTAGAAGAAAAATCAGGATCGGATGCATATACACATTTTAAAGAGTATCTAAATGTCACTGGGGATACCATATGTGGAGAAAAACCATTATCTGTTATTTTGGCCGCATTGAGATCAACAAATTCGACATTCCGTTGGAACGGATACGAACAAAGCAACCAATGCTCAACAATCAATGACAGTAGTGTAAGTTATAGTTCAGGTTACTGCCGCATTTGAATTGCGTCTCTGCACATTTGTTTTATTTTCAAAAAAAATTAACTACATATTATCACTTTTTTTTTTATTTACCAACGCTTAATTATATATTAAAACTTCCCAGATTATTTTTTCTTTTCATAAATTTCATCAATTTCTTCAGAAGTCAACCCTTTGGTTTCTGGAACCATAAAGAACACAAATGCAGAACTTGCAAACAAAAACACTGCAAAGATATAACCAAACTTGTAGCCAATTTTGTTGGTGATTGTTGGTGTCAACAAACCAATCAAGAAGTTGCTGATCCAGTTTAAAGACGTTGCAATAGCCATAGAAAATGTCTTGACGTTGGTTGGATACAACTCAGAAACCAACACAAAAGTTACTGGACCCAAGGCAATTGCAAAAAAAATAATGAAAATACACGTAAAAACGATCATTATGGCACCAGATGCAGGTTTGCCAAGTGCAAATGACCCAACACTGGCATAAATTATCATTGCTAAAAATCCACCAACGGATCCCAAAAGCAACAAATTTTTTCTACCCATTTTCTCAACCAAATAGATACCTCCAAAAGTGGCTACAAAATTCACAGCAGCTAAAATAATTGCAGTGATATATGCATCGTTTAAGCCAACCCTATCAAACAACGATGTTCCATAGTAGAAAAAATAGTTGACTCCAGAGGCTTGTTGGAAAATCATAGCCAAACAACCGATTAAAAGTCTGTATCCTAGTCTAGGTTTACCAACAAAAGATTTTTTCCAGTTTCCTGTTTTTTTTTTATTCCCACTGCCTAACTCTTTTAATTTTTTCTGTTTGTTTGCCAAAAATACAGGTGACTCTGGTGAGCTGAAAGCTCCCAATACAACAATTGCTGCCCATAGTAATCCTGCAGCAATTGGAATTTGCCATTGCGCGTGATTATCAGAATTATTTGGAAATGCAATTTTCACAATGTAATTTGTAATACCACCTGCCAAAATCCCAAATGTCATAATCAACTGATACATAACGACCATCGAACCTCTAATTTTTATTGGAGCTGTTTCACTGATAAACATTGGTGCCAACACAGCAGTTGAACCAACCGCTAAACCAGTCAAGATTCTACCAATGAAAAATTGATACCATTTACCATCACGTTCATTCGGCGTAGTAATTTGAACAATAATGCCAACCACATAAACGGCCATTGAATAATAAATGCCAGGCTTTCTTCCATGACTATCTCCAATTTTAGCCAATGTCAACCCTCCAACAGCACAACCAATGTTGAAAATAGCAATAATAACACCAACTAACATGCTTGGCAAAACTTTTTCTCCATCAACAACTTGAGTCCCAAATGTAGATTTGAAACTGTGCATGTTCGTAATACCACCAATAGTCCCAACATCCCAACCAAATATAAAACCACACATAGCAATAGAAATACAAAACAAAACGGCTTGTTTTATCGAAGGAGCATTTCCAACAATAATATTTCCGTCTTCATCACATGTCTCTATTTTAAGGTTTGAGCTTCCTGTTTCCTTATTTTTTTCAAGAATACTCAAGTTGTCTTTGGAAGACGTGTTAACTTTTCCTCCTGCAACTTGATGAATGTCAATAGGTGTGCTAGTGGCGGAGCACGAATTCCCACTTGATAAGTTTGAATTCATCATAGTGTTGTTGTTTTTTTTTTTTCTGTTTTTTCTTTTTTTAATTCATCTTTTACAAAACAAGTACAACAGAAACTACTGCTTCTTCTTCAACTATTAAAAAGTATAATGAACACAGCATCTCTTTTTATATTAATATTTTTATCGTCTTATAACAAGAAAAATTATCAACAAATAAGTAATACACACTTCAAAAAAAACTTGTTTAATCAAAGAAAGTTGCTCAAATATTCCATACTATTGTAGTGTTAATAAGGGTCCGCTTTTATTTCAAAGTTAGAAAAGCAAAAAGGTTTAATTAATCAACTATATATTGTTATCAGGACTTGTCACGTGAAAGCTGTCACTTTTATTTTCTTTTTCTTTGCGATCTCAAAGTTTGCTCTCTTTTCTTTTTCCGTTAGATAATTTGGACTGTGAATTCCATCGATAGATCTACTGTTTGAAGTGTTCTATAAGTTGAAACATATTATTGGACTTTTGAAAAGTTCTTTACCAAAAAAAAAACACAAAAAACAAATTTTCCAAACAAACAAACAAACAAACAAACAAACAGCTTTCAGAATGAGTAAAGTTAGAGGTAGAAGAGCTGAAAAGCATAAAAAAGACCAAGAGTTTAATCCTAAACTCAACGAAGACGATCACATCGCCCAACCAATCCCAATCGATGACTCAAAGGAATCCCAGGAACACAGCGGGAATGCTCCAGGTCCAAACACTTTTTTCGGTGTGTTGGACACTGCTGAGTTGGAATATTTCAAGCAAGCAGAAGCCACAATCAATGTAGACACTTTTGAAAGTCCCGAAGAAAAACATGCTTTCATCGGAAGTGTTATTGAAGAAGCCAAGGGTAAAGAATTGAAATTGGCCACTTCTCAGATCTGTTCCAAATTGATGGAAAGACTTATTTTGGGGTGTGATGACCAACAGTTGAAACAGATTTTCCAAGGTTTCAATGGATTTTTCTACAACAACAGTTGTCAAAAATACGCTTCTCACGTTTTGGAAACTTTATTTGTAAAGAGTGCAGCACTTGTAGAAAAGGAACTTTTAACTCCAACTTTTGACTCAGCCATCACAACTACTGACGATGATGAAGTTTTTGCCACTATGGAAAACATGTTTTTGTTCATGTTGAATGAAATAAAACCACACTTGAAAGAAATGATGAAACATCAATATTCTTCACACGTTTTAAGACTAGTGATATTGATTTTGTCTTCCAAGAAATTGCCTTCTACAACAAAGGCCAACTCTACATTGAGATCAAAAAAATCCAAGATTGCAAGAAAAATGATTGCCATCAAAGATGATGACGACTTTGATAAAGTTTTCCAGACACCTGACTCTTTCAAAATGCAGTTAAAAGAAATCATTCAATCTTTATACAAAGATTCTGTGAAAGTCGAAGGGGAACCAACTGTTGCAGAAATTACTAAATTTAGAGAATACTGTGTTGACAAAGTTGCATCTCCAGTGGTACAGTTAATTATTCAAGTTGAAGGTATTTTTGATAGAGATAGAAAATTTTGGTGTTTGATTTTCTCAAACACACAAGAAGCTGATCCTAAAGAAGAATCTTTTGTGGAGTATCTACTATCTGATCCAGTTGGTAGTCATTTCTTGCAAAACTGTATCGGTTTCACCAAACCCAAATATGCAGCAAGAATTTTTGATTTATATATGAAAAAAAGAATTGTCAAGTTAGCTAAAAGAGACACTACAGGGACCTTTGTGGTACAGAGTTGTTTACAAAACTTGAGATCTCCTCAAGTGAAAACTATCTTGATGGATATCGTTCCTGAATTAAGTACTATTTTGAATTCTAATATGGAGTTTGGTACAGAAATCATCAATTCGTCTATAAAAGAAGAAGATTTCATGAAGGAAGACATAGTTAAACAATTGGTAGCAAAATATTATAGTGAAGAAGGAGGAGAAGAAAACTGCAATATTTTGGAATCTTGTTTGTTATTAAGTTCTAGTACATTGGGGAACACCAAAGACGACTGGCCAACAGCTGAAGAAAGAAGAAGAGCATTTTTCTTGGAAAAATTAATTGATTACGATCAAAAATTCTTAGACATAACCACTGACAGTTTACTGAAACTACCAAAGGAAAAAATACTGCAAATGTGTATGCATGGTGTCTTTTCACATGTTGTCGAAAAAGTTTTACAAGTTAGAAAAGTTGAAATAGTGAAAAGAAGAATGTTGTTAAACGTTTTGTGTACTGATGTTGTGAGTTTGGCTTGTAATGCTTATGGGTCCCATGTCGTTGATAAATTATGGGAATACACAGCTAAATTGACCTTATATAAAGAAAGAATAGGTGAAGCCTTGAATGCGGACGCTGCTAAAGTGAAAAACAGTGGGTACGGTAGACAAGTTTGGAAAAATTGGCAAATGGAACTATATGCAAGAAAACATTTTGACTGGAAAAGAGTTGTTAGAGAATCAGACATGGAAATCTTTCCTGACTCTAAACCATTGCAACCTAAGAGAAAATTTGCTGCTTCTGAAGAAACCAAAGATAAGAGTAATTTCCAAAACAAAAAATTCAGAAGATAAACAAACAATTTTGTATATATATATACACTTATATAATTAAGAATATATTGGGAAAAAAAAAAAATCAGAAATATTTAAAGACTTTACCAGTCTGATTGACCTCTTCTAGTTTGTAAACCCAAGTATCTTGCTAGTTCGTTGTATAAATCATCTAGGTCAGACTTGCTGGTGAAATTGCTTTCAATCAATTTTTCAATAGCACTGTCTGTCAATTCAACTTGTTCTTCGTCAACAGACATCTCCTGTGTTTTACCTGCTAAGAAGTCGTCCAGTTTTCCTGTTTCTACATCCAAAGAGGGAACTAATTCATAAAATTTCGCTAATCTGTACAAATCAACATCTGTCAATTGCTCAAAGTTTTTCAAAGTCGTTGGAAATTTTGTAAATTTAGATGGGACCTCACCATCTTGGTTAGACAGTGGCGCAATAATGTCATCCGCATGTTTCTTGGTACAGTTGGTTACTCTCAAGATGTTTCTTTGTTCGATACCTTCTAGTTGCCCTTGCAACTCTCCCACTAACTGCACAATATCCTCATTGGTAGCAAATTCAGAAGGATCAATAGCATGTTGTGGAGCTCTTATTTGATCTGGCAATGACTGAAATGCTTGTTTTTGGCTTTTCACTTGAAATTCAATCAGTTGTTTCCCTGTTTTGGAAATGACTTGATTTTGCTTGTGGACTAGTTCTTGTAACTCTTTAATTTGGGTTTGCAATGTAGAAATCTCTTGGGTAGACATGGTTTGTGTATGATTTTTTTTCTTGGGGATGGTTACTTGTCTCCACTTCCATGCACATCAACAATAAACAATGCCTGTATATATATATATTTATATATGTGACACCCGGAATTACGTTCTTTGTTTTCGTCTTCTTTCGCCCCCTGAAATACGTCATTTTGTGCAGCACGTGCCAAATATTTTTTTGTTATTCAAGGAACACGTCATTTCAGTTGATTAAACTCAATTTTATAATTATTATTATTTTTATTATATATATATATATATATTCAAATACACTAATGAATAAGTAGATAAGAAGCTCTCAAAACTTTAAACTGTTCAAACCACCTGTTATCCCTCTCAAGTTGTTAACATCGTTTTTGTAGTTCCCACTGGCACCGGTTTCCTTCTGTTGTTGTTGTAATTTTTCTTGTTCTCTTTTTCTTCTCATTGCAAGTTTACTCTTACTAACTGAATCTGCAGCTTTCATGTATTTATCTTTTTCTTCACATTTTTTAACAATCTTTCTACCACCGGAACCTAATTCGTAATTATCTAAAAAGTCATCTAGCATGGCACCAAGATCTGATCTTTCTTTATTCATGTCAAACTCCTCGTAGTCATCATCTTCTTGTTCTTCTTCGTAGTTGTGGTAACCTTCAATGACTTCATCGTATTTATCATCTAAAACAGTCATAATTTCTGTTCTTGCTATGCAACTAGAACTCATTGAAAATCCAGATGTATCAGACATGGCACCTTTTTTTCTTCTCTGTTTTCTGGAAGTTGTACTCTTACCACTAATGCTGCTTACACCTTTATTATTTAAACTTGGTAAATCACCCAAACGGTCATTATCTTCGTCTTCACTTCCAAAATCATTGATAGATTCATTGTATGATTCACCTTGTTTCATATTGTTAACAGTAGAAGAATGGAAATCAGTTCCCCAACCGATTTCATCAAATTTACTTAAATCTTGGTCAAATTGAGAAAGATCAACATTTTTAACTTGGGTACCAAATTCTTGATCTTCATAGTTATCAAGATCCCATTCGTCTCTTTGAATTTCATATGTTTCTGCTTCACCTGCTTCTCCACTCTGCAACAACTCTCCAAAAATATCATCGTCACCTTCATCAAGTTCCCCATCAATGTCTTGCACATCATATACTTTTTCATCTTCGTCTTCTTCTTCAATGATGGTATCAGTATTGCTATTTTTCAAATTTTTCAAAACTTTTTGGTCAACAACAATGTCGTCGTTGATAACATAAGCATCGTCTTCCAAAGCTTCCAAGATTTCTCTCAAAGCTGGATCCATATCAGGTTTAAAACCTTTCAAATCAGAATCAATATCCACTTGATGTTGCAAATATTCAGGTTTAGCTTTCCCAAAATTGAAATTAGGCACATTGGCTATTTTGTCTGCTTCTTTGTATCTATCTTCAGTAAACATACTGGCAATATCTTTTTTGGATGGTTTTGTTTCTTCAGCAATGTTGTTGTTGTTCTTCTTCTTATCTTTGGCAACAAAAACACTGTGTTCAGGATCCAAACCAATCGGTTTCAAATGCTGAGTGTAATCATACGCTCTATCATCAAATTCAATCCCGTAAAGTTTGGCTTCACCAGCGTTTTTGTTTATGGCAGATGGCTTTGCAATCGAAGAAGCAGTTCCCTGCTGTCTCTGTCTCACAAACGGATTGTTGGACCGCAAAACAGGTTTCTCTCCTAGAATTCCTTGTTGATCTTGCTTTTCTTGTTCTTGTTTCTGTTGTTTCTTCTGTTTTGTCTTTTCGTTACCAGGAACTAATGGCAACAACATACGTTCACTGGCATCACTATCGTAATATCTAGGATCATCATGCGGTCTGTGCACAATGGTAAACTTTTGTGCGTTTTTTTTATCAAACTTTTTGGTACTCATACTGTTGGTGATATTGGTGTTTTCCTGGTAGAGTGCTTTTATTTACACTAACGAAAAGTATCAATATAATTAAATATATTAACCATCTTCTTAACAAAGGTTATCAACATCATCATCGCTTTGTCACCTCTAACGTTTCTTTTTTTTTTTTTTTTCAGTTCGGTTCTTGATCATCATCATCATGACCGGTTGACAACACGTGAGATCTTAGAAATCTTTCCAACTACATGAAGCATCGAATAGAGGAAGAACAAAACAACAAGAAGTTACACAAAAACAAAAGAAATATACCACATATACCAAAAAAAAAAGCAAAGGTGATTGTTCTAACCACTGTATCTCATTGATAAATTATTTACACAACTGAAAACATAAAAAAAAAGAAGATGTTCATATTAACAAAAATATCCGATCTGGTGTGCATACCTCCAGATCAGTTTCACAGAAACGTCAAAACTTCGGTGCTGTACGAGTTGAATAGCAAGTTTTGTAATAAAGTCATTCCTAAAGTAGGGCTTGCCCTGGCAATATACGACTTGTTGGAGTGTGACGACGGTCAATTGAAACCGGGGGACGGTGGTTCGTACATCAATGTTGTTTTCAGAGTTGTTGTTTTCAAACCTTTTCAAGGTGAAATTTTAACAGGTTGGATTAAAGAATGTAACTCTGAAGGACTGAAAATCTCGTTGAAAAACTTGTTTGATGATATTTTCATTCCGAAAAACTTCTTATTTGACGGGTGTTATTATTCTTCAGATGAAAACGTTTGGATATGGCATACTGATCCAGAAGATGAGAATGCCAAGATATATTTTGATTTAAATGAAAAAATAAGATTTAGAATAGAAAGAGAAATCTTCTTGGATGTTAAACCTAAATCACCTCATGAAATTGAACAAGAAAATCAGCAGCAAAGAGAAAAATTAGAAGCTGCTGCCAAACAACAACAATCTAATGCAGAAAGTACTACTACAACAAGTAGTAATGATGATACTAACGCATTGCCTCCAGCACCTCCTTCATATTCCCTAATAGGTTCATGTCAAACTGATGGGATGGGTTTGGTTTCCTGGTGGGAGGATGCTTAGAAAGATGGAGAAAAAGCTAATTTGTAGCAGTGTTAAAATCCTTTATATATAAATATACATACTCAAATAAAAATTAGTTGTATTGCATATAACGAGATGTAGAACTAAATTTCTTGTAACCATTGATAACTTTTTCAACGGCTTTCAAAAAATCCTTTTCCGTTGCCACTTTCCGTCTTGCTCTAATTGCAAACATACCTGCTTCTGTACAAACAGATCTCAATTCTGCACCCGTAGTATTTGGACATAATCTTGAAATCAATTCCCATCTAATTCCTCTTTCTACACTCATTGATTTAGAATGAATTCTAAAAATATTGGCCCTTCCTTCTAAATCTGGTAAAGAAAATTCTACTTTTCTATCAATTCTACCAGGTCTTAATAATGCAGGATCTAATGTATTTGGTCTATTTGTAGCAAACATTACTTTAATATTTCCTCTTGGATCAAATCCATCCAATTGTGTAATCAATTCTAGCATGGTTCTTTGCACTTCATTATCACCACCGGCACCATCATCAAATCTTGCACCACCAACGGCATCGATCTCATCGAAAAAAATAATAGAAGCTTTTTTAGTTCTGGCCATTTCAAATAATTCTCTAACCATTCTTGCACCTTCACCAACGTATTTCTGCACTAATTCAGATCCAATAACTCTGATAAATGTAGCATCGGTTCTGTTGGCAACTGCTCTAGCACAAAGTGTTTTACCTGTACCTGGAGGACCATATAGTAGAATACCTTTAGGTGGATCAATCCCCAATGTAGCAAATCTTTCAGGAGATAGTAAAGGCAATTCCACAACTTCTCTTAATTTTTCTATTTGATCTTTACAACCACCAACATCGTTATAAGTTACATCTGGTTTTTCCTCCACTGTCATCATAGTGACACTTGGATCGATTCTTGGAGGTAACGGTAGTTCAATGTGGTACTTCTGTCTGTCCACACCAACTCTCATTCCTTCTTCTATATCTGTTGGAGAAACTCTTTCTCCCAATCCAACAACAAACTTGGCTATTTGTTTCAAATTGATCACATATTTAGCGTCTTCGTCGTCTTCGTTATCGTTGGCTTCACCGCTGGCATCTCCAAACAGATTGTCGCCTATTGGAGCAGCAGCGGCAGCAGCAGCAGCATTGGTGCTGTTGTTTTCGATGCTATTGTTGTTGTTGTTGTTGTTGTTACTGCCTTCGCTATCTCTAATGATCTTAGTGCATCTGGCCACTTGCAAAGGATGCTCTTCCCCTAGTCTCCTGCTGTCACCAGCAATGTCCCAAAGATGGGTGGCTGCCAATCCGGTGTCACTTTCCTTGACACCTGAAATCTCCTTGATTTTCTTCTCCAAATCTTTGATGTCATCGTCTATATCTTTCAATCTGTTTTGGTAAGGAGCGATCCCGTAGGTTTTCAACACTTGGATATCGTCTTCACTCAACGGAACCACAATTTTCTCTTCAACGGTTTCGTCATCAACGGGTTTCTTGTATTTGTCCCAGTCTTCCTTAGGTGCCATTATCTTTATGTGTTCTTGTTTGGGTTTACTTAGCTCTTTTCTGCACACTGAGGTTTGCCACCCTTCAAGAAAATGAAAACACACTCACAGCTCTTTTGTGGTGACTTGAGAAACACAGAAAAAAAAAAAAAAACTTCAAGCCGGGTTGTACACTACAAGAGATAACTCAATTAATCAAACCCTTTCTTTCCCACTTATCTAAACAAAAGAGAACAACGATAAGATCACTAAATCTGATTAAAAGTGTATAAATATGTAAATATATAGCTGTGGATTTAAAAAACTATTTCCCCCACATAGACAATGTCTGATAAGTTGTGTAGATCAAAACACAAACTCCAAGACCACAAATAGACCAATCCAACTTGGCATATTGTGGGTGAGTCTTTGCGTGCATCAAAGGAGGATAGATGTAGATCAATGGAATACAAGAAAGAGATCCAACCAAAGAGACAAATTTGTCCAAGTCGTTTGCACCAACATAGGCAATGAAACAGCCTAGTGCCACAATTGCTGTTCTGAAATTGTTTTTCAACCACTTGACTTTGAAACTGTGTTTCCCAGATCTTTTGGGGAAAATGTATTGATTTTCCAAAATTCTAATAGCTGGGAAAAATTGTAGTGGGGTTGACAAAAGAATTGCTGTTGCATATAGAAACTGAGTTGTTTGAGTCATGACGCTGTCACTTGGGAAATTTAACAAAATAACAGTTTGCACATCTTTACCGTAACTCAAGTAACACAACATCCCACAAGAGATAAACAAAACGGTAGCTCCTGACAACACATAAGCTAACAATCTGGAAAAGTCTTGTGGTCTTTTCATAGAGTCTTGAATTGGGATCAACAATCCAATTCCTTCAAAAGTAAAAATGGCAGTCCCAATAAACAAAGACCACGTCTCGCTATTGAAGGGAATAATTGTTTTGGAGATACCACCTTGTTGAACCAAATGGTACGATGAGTAATAGAAGACGTAGATCAATCCGATGAAAATAAAGGCATCTGCTACCAAAGCTGTTCCGCTCAACTTGGAAATGTTTCTAGTTAAACTCAATGGAATGAAGACAATCATTTGTGAGAAAATAAACACAGACAATGGGTAACTTAGAGACATGAAACTTTGGAAAAACTGTTGTAAATTAGTAGCAGTGAAAACAATGTATGCAGAGGCAAACCCAATTTGAGACAAGATAATACTTTGCAAAATAGCTGTTTGAAAGAATTTCCCAAAAAGAGCGTATCCTAACTCACCGTACCCTAATCTTGCCTTTGTATTCAGCGAGTTTCTCGATACGATCAAGATAACAAAGCAGTAGTACGAAATCACACTGCAGATAGCCAAACAGATAATGGCAAAGGTGTAACCTGCGTTTTCAAAACTTCTTGGCAAGAACAAAACCCCTGTGCCGATGAAAGCCTTGATAAGCAACAAGGTTGCCTTTGTGTTGGAGACTTTCTTCCCGTCTTTGTCTGCTCTTTTTTGTTTCTGCAGCATCATCGATTTGATTTTTTGATTGATCTTGGAGTTCAATGCACTGGAAAGATTTAGCTTTTGGGTGTATCTAGGTAGAAGTGACGAGGTCTCGGTGATTGCATCTTCGCCATCTTGGTCTTCTTCATCTTCTTCTTCTTCTTCCTCCTCGTCTTCCAGAACATGTTCGTCTTCTTCATCGCTCTCCGCATCTGTCTCGTCGTCGCTCAAATCCTCACCGGCAAAATGGCCGTAGATTGTCAAAAACTCAATGAAATTCCTGGTAAGGAAGTTTGGTGGAGTGTATGCTTTCTTGCTGTGATGCTTTCTGTGGTCCTGCAACTGCTTGTTCATGATGAAACTTCTTCTGAACCCGTTGGGTGCCCGCATCTCGTGCACGCTCATCAGCGGGTTCTCGCCGGCGTTCTGTTGTTGCTGCATGCTTCCGTCGCCGGCAAGATGCGTGTTTGAGACAGAGGGTGACAGAGTATTGTTTTCCGTGGCTGCTGGGTCTGCACTATGCGAGAAACTGAACGATCTGCGTCTCTGGTCGTTGCCGCTCTGCGGATTCGGACTCGTGATCGAGGCGTTCCCCGGGCCGTGCTGGGCCTGCCACTTGTACAAGTCTCTCGTGATGTCTCCACCTTTCAAGTGGAGGGAGTAGTCTGTGTTGGAGGCCAGCGAGGAGCCCAGAACGGCGTTTGCTGATGCTGCTGGTGGTGTTCTGACAAAGGATGCTGGCGGTGTGTCGACCCCGCTCTGCGCTTGGCCCACATCTTGGGGCTGGACCAAATGTCTCGAGACCACGTCCACGACCGAGGGGTCCGGGTTGGCTAGATCGACTCTCGTGCCTGAACCTGCTGACGAGAACGATGGTCTCGTTGACGGAGAGTGCTGCGACAGTTTCCTTCTGTTGTTCTTCCCGTTGCTTTCACTCATTTTTGGTTGTTTTTTTGTTTTTTTGGCCTGATCGGTTTGAGAGTTGTTGTAGGTCAAAGATAGAAGCAAAGAGCCACTTTTGATCGCTTTTTTTTTTTCCAATCACTCTATAACTTTCTTGTCTGGTTTTTTTCCTGATATATCCGCGGCTTACTCCGTAAAAGAAAGTAAGCGATTTATTGATAATACACGCAATAACGGTAATATGATGTAATATGTTATAGTAATAGACATAATAAATAAATAAGTTATATAAGGAGGGAAAGAACAGAAGAACCAATTAATAGGCTCTGACTGCAGGAGGCACGGATGGACATTCGTTTTCGTCCAAAGTGGTCATGGTAACGTCTCTGAATTTCATTGTTACTGGCGAATAGATATCTTCTTGATAAGATAAAGAGTGTTTCAACCAGTTTTCGTCGTCTCTTGGTAGTTGTTCTTTAGTTTCCGCGTCGATAATGACGTGAGAACCTCTACTTTCCTTTCTTGTGTTGGCTGCAACACATGTTTGGTTGGCCAATGTCAACAAGTTATTCAATTCCATTGTTTCTACTAGATCAGAGTTCCAAATCAAACTTCTATCTTCAATACCTACATCTTTGAAACTTTCACAAACTTGATTCAATTTTTCAACACCTTCTTTTAAAACCTGTTCAGTTCTGAAAACTGAAACGTGTTCTTGCATATTTCTTTGCATATCCAATCTGATATCTGCAGTTTTTTTAGAACCATTGGAAGATCTAATTTTTTCCAAATCTATCAACGATTTGTAACCTAGATCTGCACCTAATGGTTTATGAGGTAAACCAGGTTGTAAAGTATCTGTAATATGATGGGCAACAGCTCTACCGAACACTACTAAATCCAACAAAGAATTAGCACCTAATCTATTTGCACCGTGAACAGAAACACAAGCAGCTTCACCACATGCATAAAGACCAGGAATGACTTTATCTTTCCCCTCTTCATCAACAGTTAAACATTCCCCAGTCCATTTTGATGGAATACCACCCATATTGTAATGGACAGTTGGAATGATTGGAATTGGTTCTTTTGTAATATCAACACCTGCAAAAATTGAAGCGGTTTCTGAAATACCAGGTAATCTTTCTTTCAAAACATTTGCAGGTAAATGACTCAATTGTAAATACATATGATCTTTATTTTTACCAACACCTCTACCTTCTCTAATTTCTTGAGTAATTGCTCTTGCAACAACATCTCTACAAGCCAAATCTTTTGCACTTGGAGCATATCTTTCCATGAATCTTTCACCTTCACTATTGACTAAAAACCCACCTTCACCTCTTGCACCTTCAGTGATCAAACAACCAGAACCATAAATACCTGAAGGATGGAATTGAACAAATTCTAAATCTTGTAATGGGAATCCGGCTCTTGAAACCATTGCATTACCATCACCAGTACATGTATGAGCAGAAGTACATGAAAAGTAAGCTCTACCGTACCCACCTGTTGCAATGATAGTTTTATGAGATCTGAATCTATGGATTGTACCATCTTCTTGGTTATAAGCAATAACACCAACAACTTTCCCATTATCAGTTAAAAGATCCATTGCAAAATATTCAATGAAAAAATCAGTATTATATTTGACGGCTTGACCATATAAAGTGTGTAACATTGCATGACCAGTTCTATCTGCAACAGCACATGTTCTATAAGCTTGACCACCTTTCCCGTTATCTTTAGTTTGTCCACCAAATGCTCTTTGATAGATCGAACCATTTGGGAATCTTGAAAATGGAACACCGTAGTGTTCCAATTCAATGATGGAATTAGGAGCTTCTCTTGTCATGTAGTGAATAGCATCTTGATCACCAAGCCAATCCGAACCTTTAACAGTATCATACATGTGATGTTTCCAGTCATCTTTATGGGCATTTCCCAATGCAGCATTGATACCACCTTGTGCAGCAACAGTATGAGATCTAGTAACGAAAACTTTAGAAATACATGCAGTTTTGAAACCTGCTTCAGAAAGTCCAAAAGCTGCTCTAAGACCAGCACCACCACCACCAACAACTAGACAATCGTATTCATGATCAACAATGTTATATTTTTCGTGAATAGGAGAACCACCACTAGAACTACTCTTGGCCATATTTAATGAATTAGAATTAGAAAATAATCTCTTATTCAATAATTTCCCAATATTATTTAATGATTTCAATGCATGTTGGTTACTAGTATTACTAGTTTTAACCAAAGAATGTCTCAACATTTTGTTTCTTTGTTGTTTTTTGTGTCTTTGTTGTTTTTGTTCTTTTGGAGTTTATCTTTATTTGTTACAATGTAATATATAAATTATAAAATATATGATTAACTTTCAAGGGTTTCATCAAGAAATATAATGTCCTTTTATCATAACTACGATCGAACTTAAGTTAAATATAATCAAAATCAATTCAATCCAATGAAGTCAATGAAGTCAATGATTTTATTGGAAATATATTAAAAATGAAAAAAAAAATAAAATAGAATAAAATAAAAAAAAAAAAAAAAAAACATCCCATTATTTCACTTCGTTATTGATTTCTTGCTTTCTTTTCTTTCTTTCTTCCCCCGTCTTTCGGGAACGATAAAATTTTTTATCATCATTATTTTTTAACATCCGAGAATTTTGTTTTTTTTTATTTTTTTTTGAAAAAAAAAATAAATTTTGAATAAAGCCAAGATGAAAAAAAAGAAAGAAATAATTAATATCTAAACCCATACATCATAGGGGCATGTATGGGTTATTGGATTTTTCTTTTCTAGAAACTTTTTTGCTTTTTTGCTTTGTTTTGATGGTTTCGTTATTACTATTATTATGTTATATCCTTTACACATATTTATAACTAGATATATTTTAAAATGCTTCAAAAATTCAAAGAGATACCCATTGGGTAAAACATTTGAACAATCAAACAATCGTTAAAAAAAAACCCCGCGGAGTGATGGTTTTTCTCTTTTATTTGTCTTATTTCCGAATATCAAATGACCGGATATAATGTGAAAAAAAACTTTATTTATTTATAATACACAATTGATTATAGGAAACTCTAATTTTGAGTTCCACAAGTGAAAAGAGACAGAGAGAGACAGAGAGAGAGAGAAGAAAAAATATATATATTGAATCATGGTTTGTTAAATAAAAGCACGTACAATTCAGGTTCGCCAAAAAATATGATCAATAGAGCAATTCCAAAACACAAAGAGAGAAAAACTACAAGGCCACTTTTCCACTGATATGACTGTTCAAACTCTGTTTCATACTCCATATCTTGATTTTCACTGAATAAGTACTTTCTATTGCTTTTAGTTTCTACATTCTTTCTTCTTCCGTGCATTTCTGTCAACAAAGAGCTCCAACAACATAAAATGAATATCCAAGTAATATAAGCTACCCACGAATATCTGATGAACTTGTCAACAACCAGACAGGCAAATAAACTCTTCTCACTTTTGCCACTATCATCAGTAATGCTGGTGGTATTGGAAGTGCTAATACCAGCACTGGCAACGTTTCCCAGGTATGGTATAATATTACTGAGTAATAGTAAAAACGAGAAAAACGAGATACTCATCAAAATGTATTTTGTGGAAACCACAGTTTCCAATTTGTTCATCGCTTTGTCGTATACACCATTTTTGGCATACTCTCTCTTGACTTTGATCTGTTCCTTGTCACATTTTGCTATGTATTCATTGGCACAGTAAAATGATAGTACAAATGCTACAATTTGGACTTTAACGCACATCACCATTGAGTCCACCCATTCTACAACACATGCAAGTAAGCCAATGACTTTTATCGGCAAACAGACTGAAATGCATATTAAAATTGCACCACCGTTGACTGCAATGACGGCGTACAGCGCCATTCTCAATGGATCCAACATAGTGTGTGTGTTGGTGTTTCCTTGTTCAGAGTTCTGTTGTCTCTTGCTGACCAACTCAATAAGAACACACGACTTCTTACAATTACATACTATACATATATGATATGTGGATTTGATTGTAACTAGCTGCCACTATAATATTATTGATAAATTGTTCATCCTAAAAGTCACAAAATAAGGGGGTTCCAAAGAAAAACATAAAAACCAAACTTGGAAAATAGCAATAACATAATCCCTCTTGTATACTCATCAATTCCAGTCCACCAGCAATACAGTGCCAATATAATGCATGATGTATTGAACTTGAGCTGAGAGTTGTTAACGCTGAACTCATACGTATCCTATAACCAGGTAGTAAAATGCCATGTTTAGCTCAATAAAGAGAGAGAGAGAGAGAGAGAATAACGGAAACCCTAGCAACAACAAAACGCAATGGATAAGAGATAACAAAAATCTCCATGCTCCAATGAGCAAGAGTGCAAATGTCCAGTCTTCTAAACCTGTGTCATTTTGGTTGTGATGTGCAGATGAATATGTGGACTATTACTATTTTTTTTAAAGAACTGGAAAAGTGTTCGACTAAGAAGATGCATCCTCTGTTGTGTGAAATATAACAGTATCGCAATGCGGTGTCACAGCGAGCCGTTTTTTGTTGCTGTTGGTGCTGCTGATAATAGTACTAAGAATTCACATAATTGTTTTTAGAGAATATTGTCTCGCCTTTAAAATGTTTCATTCTTAAAGTAAAAGAACATTGATATCAATTTAATTCTCTTTAACAAAACCTCAGAGTGATTGCTTGCACCTATCAGCATGGTTCTCAATGCTAAAGCTGCAAAAACTAGACAATGATTTGATTCAGATTTATATATATAATCTATACAAAAGAGTTCTGATGAAATCAATAAAATCAAAACAACATACAATAATAATTACATAGGGCCATGTAATTGATGTGCACTTTGTGTTGTAAAAATTTTTCCAAGGTAGCACAAAATTTATAACATCTTTCAAAAAATCGATTAATCGATGGAAGACAGTAATTAATTTGTTTTTGAAAACTTTCCAATAACCCTGTTCATTGTTGCTCTCATTTGTTTGAGGGTTTTCCAAATTTTGCATTTCAATATCTGCATTTTCAATAACTCTGACGTTTTCCGGAGTTTTTCCGGCTTGTTCAAGAAGATCGATTTCATTATTGTTGGCCTCATTTGTTTGAGGGTTTTCCAAATTTTTCATTTCAATATCTGCACTGTCTAACACTTTGACGTTTCTTGGAACTTTACGAGCTTGTATTTCTAAAGCCAAGCAATAAGATCCAAAAGCTAACAAAGCAGAAACCACTACTATGTAATTTTCTGTTATTTTTGTTAGAGCCTCAAAAATTAAATCTAAAATTAAAGATTCAGGAGCTTCGTTGTTGTTATAGTTGTTGTAGTTGTAGTTGTAGTTGATGGTGCCAATAACGGTGGTGATGTTGTCATTGTTATCCTCAATTTGTGACAAGTTATTTGCTTTGACTAAAGAGCAAATTGCGGTTTGTAACATAAATTTGCGTGAAAAACACATGTTTAATTAAGTCTTGATTAGTTTATTGCCTGTTTAATTGCTTTTTTTTGGCTGGTTTGTTATTAGATTAACGTTGAACTCTGTATAGTTATTATTCAAAATAAAAAAGAACAAGTAGTCACAATAAATCGAAGAATCATTTGTACTTTGTAATTTATCAAAACCAGATTCACAAGTTAAAAACACAAAAACACACGCGCGATGCTGCTGCTGCTGCTGCTGTTTTTTTTTTTCTTTCTCTGTATTTGAGCAAGATCTCACAAAAATGATTTTTACCTTTTTAAGAAACTCAATGAATGACATATCCATATAGAAAGTTTTTTTTATTTAGATTAGTTATTTATAAATTATGTTTATAATTGTTTTGATAAAAAAAACCCCAGTTGCAACAAGATAGAGACCTCCAAGTCTGTAAAGGTTTTTCATTTTACCCAATTCTCTTTGAAACTCTTCATTATCTTCAATCATTCTAGCATGTTCTTCTTGCTCATTGGCTTTTTGAAACTTTGAAACAGCAAACTTGAGAAACATTGCAAACATGAAAGCCGGAATAAGAACATCAAATGGGGGTTTTCTAAAAATAGCTATAAAATCGTAACATCCCTCAGGTTTCAATGGCATGAATAAATGAAATAATAAACCTAGTGTGATTGCCACTAAACCACCAACTATAGCAATAGTGTGATTGTTTAGCATATTCCAAATTTCATCTATATCAATCATTTTTGTGCAGTGGATGTGTGTGTATGTGTGTGTTTGATGGTTTTAATATTATTGTTATTTAAGCTAATCTTTACACATATTTATAACTAAATAAATCTATAAAGAGATGCCATTAGTTAAACATTTCAATAATCAAACAATCATCAAAAACGCGAAGTAAAGATTATTTTTTTTCTTATCTCCGTATATCATTGCAAAATCGGATATAATGTAAAAAACTTTATTCATTTATTTATTTATAATACACACTTTATAATAGGAATGAAAAGTACGTTATGAACTTTGGCTAGTTAATTGTCATTTTCACCCATTGTGTTTTATAATAAAATCTGGTTTTGAGTTTCACAACAAGTGAAGAAAGAGAAGAAAAGATATATTGAATCATGGTTTGTTAAATAAAAGCACGTACAATTCAGGTTCGCCAAAAAATATGATCAATAGAGCAATCCCAAAACATAAAGAAAGAAACGCTACAAGACTGATTTTCCACTGATATGTCTGTTCAAACTCTGTTTCATATTCTATGTCTCGATTTTCACTATATACGTACGTTTTATTGCTTTTAGTTTCTACATTCTTTCTTCTTCCTTGAATTTCTCTCAACAAAGAACTACAACAACATAAAATGAATATCCAAGTAATATAAGCTACCCACGAATATCTGATGAACTTGTCAACAACCAGACAGGCAAATAAACTCTTCTCACTTTTGCCTCTATCACCAGTAATGCTGGTGGTATTGGAAGTGCTAATACCAGCACTGGCAACGTTTCCCAGGTATGGTATAATATTACTGAGTAATAGTAAAAACGAGAAAAACGATACACTCATCAAAATGTATTTCGTGGTAACCACAGTTTCCAATTTGTTCATCGCTTTGTCGTATACACCATTTTTGGCATACTCTCTCTTGACTTTGATCTGTTCCTTGTCACATTTTGCTATGTATTCATTGGCACAGTAAAATGATAGTACAAATGCTACAATTTGGACTTTAACGCACATCACCATTGAGTCCACCCATTCTACAACACATGCAAGTAAGCCAATGACTTTTATCGGCAAACAGACTGAAATGCATATTAAAATTGCACCACCGTTGACTGCAATGACGGCGTACAGCGCCATTCTCAATGGATCCAACATAGTGTGTGTGTTGGTGTTTCCTTGTTCAGAGTTCTGTTGTCTCTTGCTGACCAACTCAATAAGAACACACGACTTCTTACAATTACATACTATACATATATGATATGTGGATTTGATTGTAACTAGCTGCCACTATAATATTATTGATAAATTGTTCATCCTAAAAGTCACAAAATAAGGGGGTTCCAAAGAAAAACATAAAAACCAAACTTGGAAAATAGCAATAACATAATCCCTCTTGTATACTCATCAATTCCAGTCCACCAGCAATACAGTGCCAATATAATGCATGATGTATTGAACTTGAGCTGAGAGTTGTTAACGCTGAACTCATACGTATCCTATAACCAGGTAGTAAAATGCCATGTTTAGCTCAATAAAGAGAGAGAGAGAGAGAGAGAATAACGGAAACCCTAGCAACAACAAAACGCAATGGATAAGAGATAACAAAAATCTCCATGCTCCAATGAGCAAGAGTGCAAATGTCCAGTCTTCTAAACCTGTGTCATTTTGGTTGTGATGTGCAGATGAATATGTGGACTATTTACTATTTTTTTTAAAGAACTGGAAAAGTGTTCGACTAAGAAGATGCATCCTTTGTTGTGTGAAATATAACAGTATCGCGATGCGATGTCACTGCGAGCCGCTTTTTGGAGGGATATGGACAAACAGAAAATATGAGTAAAGAATCAGTTTTAAAAACAAAGCACAGCAGATTTCACGATTATTATATAAGATATCAAAAAGTATGCAAACAGATACATATTGATCAAAAGCATTTACAGCTTAATATAAATTTTTCAAACCTCCCAAAACTAAAGGTACTACAATAACCGATATAAACACCTATATCCATTTGATTTTCTGCTCAACTCATGCAGAGAATATTTTTGGCTTTTAATTATGAATTCTTCAGCAATGACTGCACCTTTGTCATTGATTTTGTTTATATATTTCATTTCAAAATTGGCATTTTCAGAAAGAATGTTAAAGTATCTACTTGCTATATTTCTTTTTTTCTTTCTTTTCAAGTGAAAAAAAGCAAAAACTTTTTGAGGAATGTGAAACAACAAAAAATATTTCCAAATCATTTCATCGAGATAATCTCCTAATTCATTCATGATACAATAGTTTTCATTATCGGTACGGTTGTTACTATTTGTTTTAGTTCTATTAATAGTAGTAGTATTAGTGGCATTATTATAAATAGTAAATGTGTTAGTTACAGTGATAAATTTACTACCCGTACTCTTAGTACGCATTGTAATATCAGTGTTTGGAACTGGGGTTGATTTAACAATAACAGTTTTTTTAAAGTGAATCTGCTATGAAAACACCTATATGTATATACATTACGAGACAAAGAAGCAAATGGATGGATTAGTAAAACTAATTGTTGATATAAAAACAAACCTTATGATATGATAATTAATCATTTGTTCAATGAGCAAACAACTCATATACCAACGTAGAGTACAATACAATTAGAAAATAAAAAAGAAGAAAAAGAAAAAGAATTTTCCAAGAAAACAATGCAACAAAAAAAGTACGTATTATTTATGTAAGAAAGATGCAAAAAGTGAACCTATTGTAATATATTGTATTGTTTCAAAGAAGGCATAAAAGAGTATAAAACCAGAGAAACAAAATTTAATCAATTAGTGTATTTAGTCAACTTACACAGTAAGAGCAGAGAGGAAAGCCAGAAAAAACTAAAACTAGATAAAAAAAAAAAAAACATGCACATAATTTTAATGAGCAATTTAAAATCGGTTGTTGTATGCTCTGCATACAATTATGATGATATGAAAAAGACTAACCTAGTTCTGTAGTTAAAAAACTATACCTTTAATTTAGTATCAATTTTTCTTTCTCAAGTGTACATCAAATTTAATAACTCTCGGTCGCCAAGTTGGTTTAAGGCGCAAGACTGTAATATTGTTTATTATCTTTAATAGATAATAAATTAAAAAGTAATCTTGAGATCGGGCGTTCGACTCGCCCCCGGGAGACCATTAAATTTATTTATTTTTTTTGATTTTTGCATAGTTTTTGGTCATGCTTTTTTTTTTCTTTCTTTTTTGTTCACTATATCATCGAGTGAATATAAATAAATAAGATTAAAAATCAAGGTAACTAAGGAGACCAAACCAGCAAGAATGAGGGTTAATATTGCTGTTCACGGGTGCGTTCATGGTGATTTGAGGAAAGTATATGAGATCGTTTTGAAGGGCCAGAAAAAAACTGGACTCAAAGATTTCAAGATTGATCTCTTGATCATTTTGGGAGATGTTCAAACATTGAGAAATTTGAAAGATCTGGTATCTGTATCTATTCCACCACAATACTTGTACAACAATAACTTGGATAAGATTACCGATTTCCCGAAATACAACACCGGTGCTCTTAGAATTGATATTCCAACATTGATTATTGGTGGGAATCATGAGAATATGAAACAATTTATTGATTTACCATATGGTGGATATATTTGTCCAAATCTATATTATTTAGGAACAAAAAACGTAATTAATTTCAATAGTTTACAAATTGGTGGATTTAGTGGGATTACCAATGTAGATGATATTTATATTGACAAAATTTTACCATTACTGCAACAAAATGAAAAAAAATTGATAAAAGACCCACAAGTAGTTGCTGATATAAAGGAAAGAGAAATCAAATGGTGGAATAAGAATAAAAAAAAATTATATCATGTGCGGTTTATGGACTTGGTCCCTTTGTACTTGATGAACACCAGAAAGAACAAAAAAAACATGGATATAATGTTGAGTCATGATTGGCCTAGCATATCGACCAGATTTGGTAATATACAAGATCTATTGAAACGGAAACCGTTTTTCAAGAAAGAAGTTAAAACTAATACGCTAGGGTCTGCATTATATGACCCGTTATTAACAAAATTACAACCAACATATTGGTTAAGTTCGCATTTACATGTTAAATGGGGTAGTAAAATTGTTATGCGTGGTTCTTCGAAGACTGATTCTGATCTTGTAGTGGAGAAAAATACAGATGAAATTGATCTATTTGATGAAGAAATAGAGACAAACGAGAAAGTGGTAGAGGCACCTGGAATAACTAAGTTCATGGCATTAGATAAATTTTTACAGTCGAGGCCGGGACAATCATTTGATTATATATCGTTTGATGTTCCTGAAACAGAAGCTAATAAAAAAAATAAGTTTTTCTATGATCCGGAGTATTTAGAGATACTGGCAAGAGTAGAACGTCATGAATCTGAGTTTTTAGAAGTTATTAACGAAACTCATTCATTTGAATACAATTTCACAAAAATTTTACAAAAATATAATCTTTTATATCCACCTGAAACAGACGAAAATTATATAGGAGCCATGGAAGATACTTTACAACAAAAGAGAAACACAGAAGAATATAGAGTAGTGAAATTCGACAAAACATTAGAAAATCAGACAACTGTGTTCAAAGAAAGATATTTGGGAAAAGAGAAAGTAGTGGAAGAAGATAATAATAAAAATAATAATAGGTGTATAAATAACACATAAACTATAAACAGAAGTATTTAGAAATAATATCTTAAAATTTGAAAACTCTTTTCTTATCGAAACCTAATTCGCTCAAGATCCCGGTTAATTCACCTTGATCAGTTGGAGAAACTTTTGGTCCAGAATAAGCATTCATGAAAGGTGGAGGTCCACAAATAAACACTTGACTATTGGATTTTGGAGCACTACCCTTAGAAGACAAAGCATCTTTGGTGATAAACCCTTTGACCAATTTGGAGTCATCTTCATGACCGGCCAAATCGTCTAAGAAATAGGTGACTTCAATTTTATCTGGATGTTCTTTAACCAAAGCATCCAATTCATCTTTCAACAAGATGTCTCCAAAAGTCTTGTTCCCATAAAGTAATTTAACTTTGGTTTTGTCTTCTGGGTTTTGAGCAATGTGATGAGCCAATTGGTACAATGGAGTAATACCAGTACCAGCACCAATCAAAGTGATTTCTTCAAATGAACTAGGTTCCCATTTCCATTTTTGGATTGGACCTTTAAAAGAAACGGTATCATCGACATTTAAAGAATGAATATATGGTGAGAATTTACCAGTATCGTATTTCTTGATAACCAACTGCATTTCACCTTTCGTGTTGTTATCTGAAGTTGGAGTATATGGTCTGATAACGTTTGAACCCTTTGGAGTAACGTATTTGGCCAATAGAGCAGAAGCAACAACTAGACCAGAAACATCGGTTTTGCTAGGAAGAGCAAATGTAAATCTTTTGGTATCGTGGCTGACATCTTCGATCTTGGAAATTTTCAAATCAACCCATGTGTTGTCTCCTTTGAACACACCATTGGCTTGTGGAGTGTTGTTACTCAGTGTGGTGGATTTTGGAAATGATTTCGTAGTGGCATAGAAGGCTACAGCAGAAGCAGCAATTAAAGTAGGATAAAATATTTTGGATGATGATAGTTTACGTAACATTGTATAGTGTCTGGTGGGGTTGAACTCTTTAATTCTTTCTTCCTTCCAACTGTCATAAGAATGTGAGAAAGATCATAACCTCTGCTTTTTATAGGTGAATGAATTCAGGGGTAAATCTTATAGGTTTATCATTATAAGAGAAAAAAAAAGGAACTTTTTGTCTCGGGAAACGGGTCTTTTCTTCCACCGCGGCAAAAAAAAACCTAAAAAAACCAGAAAAACTGTGTGCTCACTTTCTATTGGCTGAGCAGGGGTCCACATTAAAGGAATATTATGTGAGAGGTGATACATGTAAGATGAGGTTGTGATCGAGATGTGATTGATGAGTATGTTGTTGATATGAGTTTCTAAACAAGGTGGATGTACTTTCTCAGAGTGTGTTCAACATTCTTTTTGTTTTTTGTTTTAATTACATTGTTTACTTTTTAAATCACGCTTTTACATTTTGGTTTCGGTGGGGAGAGTAAATGAAAATAGAAAGTGTATAGTATAAAAGTAAACTCTTCTCTTGAAATCCATTAACTTGGTATAGTTTGCGCCGTTCGTCAGGTATCAAACGCATTTCTTATTATAAACTTACTAGTTACCGTACCTTCTTCTTTTTCATTTTCATTTTCATCTACATTGCCTTCCAGATGGCGTCAAACATCGAACAATCAGTCACGCGCCATCCCCTTTTATTGAAATATTTCATTTTATGGATTATATATACCTGACTATACACATAAATAACCGAATTATTGGCTATTCTTTATAGAAAAATAAAAAGAGCAACAACAAATCAACCAAAAATCAAATAAATGTCTAATAGATTAGCGCAACTAAGTCATAAACAGTTGTTAGAATTGGCTAAAAAAACCATTATTCCACCATTGAGTTCCAAATATTACAAGGGACAAGTCGGAGGGCGTGTTTGTGTTGTTGGAGGGAGTTTCAAATACAGTGGAGCACCATTTTTTGCAGCAAATGCAACTTTACTCTATGGAAGTGATTTAACTTATTTGGTATGCAGTAATACAGATTATGATCTTGCATCTATTTTGAAGATTTATTCACCAAATTTAATGGTTAACCCAATTTTGCAACAAAAAAATTTAGATTGTGGTAGTTTTTTGAAAAATGTACATTCTGTAGTGATTGGTCCTGGACTCGGGAGAAGAGAAGATGAAGACGATTCAACTACTGCCTCTTTAGATAAAGATATCAAATACGATAATATTGTTAAAATATTGAAATATTGTGTGACTGAAAAAATCTTTGTTGTTATTGATGCAGATGGTTTATATATGTTGAGCAATGATTCCAAATACAAAAGAATCATTAAAGATATTTTACTGAAAGATGCATCCTATATCACATTGACTCCAAATGTTATTGAATACAAAAGATTAACAGATGAGTATCCTCATATTCAAAAAATGTTTCCTGGATTGACTATTGTTCAAAAGGGGTTTGTAGATGTAATATCAACAACAACAACAGGAGAGGATAAACAAGTAATAACTTTGGAAAACCACGTGGAATCGAAATGTCTTAAAAGATGTGGTGGTCAAGGTGATACATTGAGTGGCTGTCTTGCTACACAATTGGGGTGGTGTAATATTTTACTCAGAGACGATCAACATGGTAACCAGGATGAACCTAGTAAGAGAAAAATTTGGCCAGAAAGAGAAGTATTGAAAAACTTCATCGAGTACAAGTCGTTGAGTGCATATATCGCCACCACAACAGTTAAAATTGCAAGTTCAATGGCTTTTGAAGATAAGAAAAGAAGTATGCAAACTACAGATTTGAACAATAGAGTAGGAGATGCGTTTTACGAAATGTTTGGCGATACCGTTGATCCATGTGATCAGTGATTGCACAGGTACATAGGTGCAAATGGCACGTGTCCGGTGTGCTTTTGTGCTTTTCTTCTTTTGCTAATTTACACGTGACACGTACGTTTTTTTTTTAATTCATAATTTTTCCTCTCCACAGAGTCCACTAAAAAAAAACTAATTTTTTTTTTTTTATTTACTCGCACTCTCGTTTTCACCACCACCACCACCACAAAAAAAAACAGAGGAACCTTGCCAGAGGAACTCTCCCAGAGAAAAAAAAGACAACTATTTAGTGGCATCGTCGTTTATACACTATGTAATATTGAATAATATCGAAAACCTGAATAACAGAATTAATATTTTGTCTCCAGAGACTTCGATTGATATCTTTGAAGACATATAATCAAAAGTTGCATTGAACATCAACAAAAGCAACATCTTGTGATGATGACGATATTTTTTTTTTTTACAAGTCAAAAGTGTGTTTAACTTGTGGTGTGGTTTTACTCAATTTTAATGTTAACTTGTTGGAAATTGAACATAAGTATATATATATATATATAAGAGAGGAATTATTTAATTTATTCTTCTTGCAGTGTCAACACTCTAATATATATCTTAATGTTATTAAAAGGGAAGGAAAAACCGTAGAATATACACAAAACACATATACACATACAATGCCAAAATTAATCTTAGTTAGACACGGTCAATCCGAATGGAACGAAAAAAACTTATTTACCGGTTGGGTTGATGTTTCCTTGAGTACCATTGGTGAACAAGAAGCTAAAAGAGCTGGTCAATTGTTACAAGAACAAGGTATCAAACCAGATGTTTTATTCACTTCTAAATTGTCTAGAGCTATCAACACTGCCAACATTGCTTTGGCTCAAACCGATAGATTATGGATTCCAGTTAAAAGATCTTGGAGATTGAACGAAAGACATTACGGTTCTCTACAAGGTTTAGACAAAGCTGAAACTTTGGAAACCTATGGTCCAGAAAAATTCCAAACCTGGAGAAGATCTTTTGATGTTCCACCTCCACCAATTGCTTCTGATTCCAAATACTCTCAAAAGACCGATGCTAGATACGCTGATATTCCAAACGATTTGGTTCCAGAAACCGAATCTTTGAGTTTGGTCATTGACAGATTATTGCCATACTGGCAAGATGAAATTGCCAAAGAATTATTGGAAGGTAAAGATGTTATCATCGTTGCCCACGGTAACTCTTTGAGAGGTTTAGTCAAATACTTGGACAACATTTCCGATGATGACATTGCCAACTTGAACATTCCAACTGCCATCCCATTGGTTTTTGAATTGGATCCAAAATCTTTGAAACCAACCAAACCATACTACTACTTGGACCCAGCTGCTGCTGCTGCCGGTGCTGCTGCCGTTGCTGCTCAAGGTGCTAAAAAATAAGCTTTCTATTAATTCAATTTGATATTTAATAGGCTTCTTACTTTTTTTTTTTGCACCCTCTGCTAATGCGTATGCACACATCTTTAATGCCCCTCTGTATTAGAAAAAGATTTTTTTTATATTATATACAAAATCATATATATATATATATATATATATGTATCTATTATTTTAAATCTTTCATTCTATCTTTTAATCTTTGTTGCAGTTTTAAACGATTATAATCAAATATTGAAAAAAACATTTTGAACCATTCTTTATCAAGATCATCGTTGTCTTGCAATATAAGATTCATTATTTTTTTCCTAATTTCAACAACATTGTTTATGATATCTGGCGTATTGACAATATCATGAGTACATTTCAAAATTTTGAGCAATCTTTGTTGTTGTGTGAATGTGTCATTATTTGTGAAGAATTGGAAAAATAATTGAAGTAAGTCACTTTGATCTTGACATTGACATATGATTTCCTTTGATTTATAACAAAGAAAAATAAATATTAAAATCGATATGAAATTTTGATATGTTGTTTCATCAATACACGAGGCCATGATAAAATCCCAAATAATCAAAACGTCTTCCAGGTTGGCAAATTCTCTTAAAAATAAAAGTCTACACCATCGTAGTAACCAAATCATATTATTCAATTTATGTTTTTCTTCAAGACATTTGGAAATATTGGGGAAACATGCTTGTAAAAAGGGGTCAAATTGGAAATTCTTATAGTTCAACAGTTTGACTTCATCAAATGTGAAACTATGCAAGTTCATAAACTTATTGAAAACATGGTATATTTTGTCATCAGAGGAGGAAGACAAAGATGAAAGTTGAGTGTAGAAAACTGCAACCAATTCGTGCATTCCTTGTTTATATCTTTTATTTTGTGTACCATTACAGTATTTACACAACAGTGATTCAATTTTCTCACATTTTTCTGGATTTTTGTAAATATCATAAATAATCAATCTCTTAATGTCTAATGCCATAACTTCCATATCTTCTTGATTAATGTTTGTAAATTGTGTAATATCCATTTTTTGCAAATTTTCAGAGAGTCCGCCGTCATTGTCATCGTCAATATCATCATTGTTGCCTTGAATTAACAACGTTTCCCATAAGTGTCCTCTCAATGGTTTATTTGTATCATTTAATAGACTTTTCGATTGAATTTTGTCAATATCATTGTCGTTGTTTTCAGAACAATTGTTGTACAGTTGGAAATTCAACAATCCAGTGATAACAAGCATATCACGATTATCTTCATCAATCAATTCATTCATTCTTTTGAATCTTTTTTTTTTTCTCTTTCTTGTCCCTTTGTCTTCTTTGTGTAAGTGTCAATTATATATATCGAATATTAATTATTTATTTATTAATCTTGTTAGGCAGCATTATTCAAGATCTAGTAAAAAACAGTACGAGTCACGTAAAATCACGTGATTTTGATATATTATACGGGTGTGACATATTTTATTGTATTTCTTAGGTATACGGTATTATTGGTAGTAGTAGTAGTAGTACTTTAAGAGTCGATTAATTTACTGGGTTGTTTTCCTTTCTTTCAATTACTTGTTGTATGTCTTATATTATCTTAATATTACAGTTACATAATAATAACAGTGCGTATTACATTGTACCCCACATACTCTTTAATTAACTACATAATTAACTAACCAATCAACCAACCAACCAACCAACCAACCAACTACATAATCAACGATCTAAATACTTGAATCTTTCCAAGAAAAAATAAAAGATCTCAATTTATCTTCTTTTAATTTCCTTCTTTCTTCAATCTTTATTTCAATCCATTTCTAAAATCCATTGTCCTGTCTTGTTTCTTTTACCCCGTATTTGCAACATAAAAAATGTCATTTTTTTCCTGCTTTATTTTTTTTGTATTTGTTGATTTTTATTCTTTTTGTTTTTTTTATTTTATTTTAGTTTCTATAAAACATACGACATATGATATGATAAATGATAAATGAAGATTTAAAAATGAAGGATATCTTTAGAGATTAAATGAAAGATTGATTCATAAGTTGGATGATTGGATGATTGATTGATTGGTAATTGATAATTGATGACTTGGTTATAGATAGTCGATATGTTATTGGTAACAAACGCTAAACTAAGAACCAAATCAAGTTAAAGAAAGTAAAAAAACAAAGGTATGATGGATTATAATACTATTAAACAAGATGAACATAGTATACCAATAGAAGATATTCAAAATAAAAATGCAGAATTACAGAAAAAAATAATGAAATTGAGTGTAAAACAAACAAAGGGACAACCTGGTGTTTTATCAACAATTACTGATACTACTACTACTACTACTACTCCAACCCCAACCCCAACTCCATCTGCAACAGAGACTAATGATATACAACATTCCAGTGAAATTAAAAGTAAAAATAAAAATAAAAATAAATCAAAGAAAAAACATAAGAAAACTAATATAGAAATTGAAAGTGAAAAACAGTTTTTATTAGGTAAAAGTATAGATTGGTTAGTTAGAGAAAAAGCTATATTTACTCCTGTTAAAAATGCTATTGAAAAGAAAATACCAAAAATAGAACAAGAACCTCAGCCTCAACCACAAGAAACTGTTATACAGAAGAATAACAATGTGGAGGAACTTGGACTGAGAAAAACTAAATCTTATAGCAGTTCTCCTCCAACTTCAACAACAAAAACTACCGTACTGTCTACACCATTGGGTAATCAATCTTCTACTACACCATCGTTAAAGAAAACAAAGAGTAATACAGCTTCTACTTCTGCTTCTGCTTCTAGCTCTGCTTCTAGCCCTAGTCACAGTAGTGGTGGTGGTTTCTTTAAAAGATTGTTTGGATCCCATAAAGATAAAAAACCTGAGATTAAAAAACCCGTAAGAAATACAAGAAGCAATAGTATAAGTAGAGGTGATATGAAATCGAATCAACCTATACAAAAAGCTACTACTTTACAAAATACGACCACCAAAACCAAAACAACAACAACCACTTCTGTGCCCAATATGGAAGGTACAATGAAATTGCATAGGTCAAGAACTACTGGGTCTATGAATACTAAAGATGATAGTGTTGATGAAAGATTATGTGAATTTTTGAAATTTTATGCAAATAAAATTACAAAGACTCCTGCTGCTGCTACTGCTCCTGCTACTACTGCTCCTACCACAGATATTCAAAAAAAAGAGGAACCAATCTCTAAGGAAAAATCACATATTCTAGATTCAGCAGGAAGACCCCTACCGAGTCATCCAAAAAAATCTAAATTGAAACCAATTTTGAAAAATAAAAATGACGTTATATACTCTAAAGAAGAGAAAAGTAAAATGATGTATCAAAATGATCGGTCAAGAAAAAATTTATTAAAAGAAAATTCAAATATTGCTTCAGGGAAACAATTTATCAGTACAGCTGATAGTAATAATAGTAATAACGGAAGTTTCCGGTTTGGATCATTTCTGAAAAAAGTCACTTCAAACATCGATCCTGAATCAGAGTACGATCTGGATGGAATGAATGAGTACTATGATAATGAGACTCATGGTTTGAACCATCATGGAAACACCTCTTCTTCGTCTTCATCAGACGATGACACTCATTTCGACGACATTTACTCAGTGTCTTCAAGCGAGAGTTCGAATGACGATAACAACGACGAAATATTCAAACCAAGTCAACTACGAGTACCACCAGGTTTGGAAACAATTAAACCATTGAAAAAAGTCAGCTTTGCTAAAAACACCTATTTCAACGATCCTCCACAACAAATTTGTAGTAGAAATCCGAGAAAGGGAGAAGTAGAAGTGAAAAACAATGGAACAGTCATTATTCACAGATTAAGTGCAGAACAGAAAAAGGAAATTGCTACGCAACATACCCAGGGGATTGTTGTTGGTGGTTCTGGACACTTGAAATTGATGCCGTCTCATGATGAAGATGCTGATTCAAGTGAAGAAGAAAGTACAGATTTTAGTGATAACAGTGAAAGTGATATGGACAGTAGAGATTCAGATGAAGATTCAGACGAGGATTCTGAAGAAGAGGAAAAGCAGAAAGTTGCTGTTCCACTTTCTCCTTCAACGTCAGATGATGACAATGGATGCTACCAAACAAGTACAGATCCAAGAAAAAGAGAAATTGAATTAATAACGGCTGAGGTCAAGGCAGAAACAAGAGCAAAAGACTCGTCACAATGGAAATTGAGGAAAGTGGATACAAACAACGAAGTGGACGTGGACGTGCAGAAATCTGCTAAATGCGTCACTATTGATAAACCGATGATATCTAGAAGATCAGGAACACCGATCTCCCTAATAAACAACAACTCACAAACCTCTCTTTGTAACAACATCCAACAACAACAAGAAACATGTGACCCTCTAGCTCTACCGCAAAGTTCCAAAAATGACTCGGCTAATGAAAAAACTCATGATAAAACAGAGGGTCATTTTATTCACAACCACAACCACAAAAAAAACCAATACCAACCGGTGGACGGTATGGATCAAGAGTTCCCACCAGCAAACCCAAAAATCCCCAATGACGTTTTGTACACAAGATGCTGCCATTTAAGAGAAATTCTTCCTGTTCCTTCCATTCTCAAACAGATCCCACCGGGGAAATACGATTCTATTCCTATCTTACAGTTGAGAAACCCTAAACCCACCATGGTCGAAATTCAATCGTTTAGTGATTATATCAGTATTGCTCCAATCATGTGTTTGTCATTGGACGGGGTTTCTCTTACTGAAGAGATGTTTAGACTGATCTTGTGCTCTGTTTTGAAAAATTTCACTATAAACAAGATCTCATTGAAAAATACAGCGATAGACGAAGGTGGTTGGAAATTTCTTTGCTATTTTCTAATTAAATTGCCTCCGGGAAACAATTTGCTGAGTTTGGATCTAACAATGGTCAAGGGAATCCATTGTAATGTGCAGAAACCTTCTAGATCTTCTCAATCTTGCACTTTGCTAAGAATGCAATGCAACATGATAGATAGAATGGACAGAAACTGGAACTTGTTGATTGCATCAATAGGTTGTAATCCAAATCTAAACTTACACAACTTGTTTGTGAGTGGATGTAAAGTAAATCATTTGAGCCCAGAAACATGGAACAATTTTTTGAGCATTTCTTGTAAAAACGTGGAAAGGTTGGGACTAGCATACAACGAGTTGACGTTGGACAACATTAAAAGACTAACTAAATGGATCAGCAACAGTTGCAAAGCAATTAATTTAGAGACTGCTGCTCAATTGGAAAACCCAAATGCACTTCAGAGTAAAATCAAAAGCAGAAAATTGACAGGTTTAGATCTTGGGTTTAACGATTTGAAAGGGAAATTGACTCCTTTTATTGAAATAATGACTTCTTTGGAATTGGTTTACTTATCATTGAACTCAACAAATTTGTCGTGTGACAAAGAGTTACCTGACTTTTTCAATTTACTAGCTTTTTGCAGAAACTTGAAATTTTTAGATTTATCAAACAATTTACAATTGTTTCCAGAGTGTCGTAGATTGTTTACTGAGTCGTTACCATTATATCCAACTCTTTTGAGACTTCATTTGGATGGTAATAAAATGGATTCCGAGTCATTAGTTGCTATCGCAGAGGTTGTCCCAATGTGCAAAAGCTTAAATTATCTTTCGATATTGGGGAACGACTTGGATCAAGTTAGTTGTAAAAGATTCGCTTGTGCAGTGAGAAAATCAAAATCTTTGATTTCATTGGACTTTGATCCAGAGATAAATGAGAAAATCGACTGGTTTGCTAAGAAAATATCCATCTATACTTTGAAAAACATGGAACATGAAATTAAAAGATTGAAAAATAATAGTCAAATCTTGAAAGGTAAACACAATGACGAATGCACAAACTCTGATAGTATTTCTACAATTCAAAAAGAAATGGGGGTGTTGTTGACAAGCGATTTTGAAAATAATTTTGCCGAATTCTTAACCAGAAGTCATAACTTGATTGATAAAATCAACTGTAGCAGACTTATTTTACACGACATGATTGACGATTTGTTTAAATTTAGAGTGAATGGGGATCTTTCTACCGAGGGTAAAGAAACTTTGGTTAGATTGTGTTTTATTGACACTTCTTTGGAAAAATCATTACACTTGTTGTCTGTGAAAATGAATGATCCAAAATTGAAAATAAACGATACTGTTAAGAATACAAATTTTAGTGTTTTCAAGACTCAATATCAAAATATGGTTGGGGATGGTAAACATAATGTATTTCGGAACCCTAATGGCATTGTTAGTTCACAAGCTACATCTTCATCTCCAAACCAAAACAATTCTCATGGATCATCATTTTCATCATCATCAAACATAAACAGCGAAAGTAGCCCACCTGCAGAATCCACTTTGAATTATAATGCCTCTGATGTTGTTGATTTCCAAGGGTCCAGCACCTCTTTATCAAGTACATTTTCTGCTGCTGTTGCTAATAAACAAAACAGAGAAGAAGGTGATGTTTTGAAGAAGACGGTCAAGATTAAAAGTGCAACATCTACGATTCCAAAACGCTTGATCAAAGCTTCCGAAGAGATGTCATCTGAAGACATTAAAGAGTTCATCTTAACCAATGATGTTGGGAAAGTGGTGGATCTTATTTCAACTTTGGAAACAGAGGGTGTTGACTTTCATGATATTTTTAAGAAAACCGGTTGCAAAGACACCAAAAATTGTAAAATATTGTCTTCATCATCTCAGGATGAGTCACAACAAACTGCATCTTTTGAAAAACCCGACGATTCCTTAGCATTAAACGCAAGCGACATGACTGCTTCCTCCTCGGAGGAATCATATGTGGATGACAGTGAAGATATCAGTGAAGAAGATGATGAAAAGGAAGAAGAGGAAGTTGATAAAACATACGATCACTTGTTGAATACAATTGAACAGAACAGAAGCAATTCAAACATTAATTACTAAACTTTTTTTTTTTTTTGCCCTAGGCATGAAACTGTATAACTTTGTAATGTTTTTTTTTTGACCTATGTCAAAATGACTTTTATAATGATTTTCAAACTTTAAACTGGTTTAATTAATTAAATTTATTGACCATCGTACAAAATGATATTTAATTTTTTTTTTGGTCTTTTGTTATTCCTCTTTTTTCTTGCTCTGAAAGAAACCTTTTTCCGAGAAGTTCTTTGCTTGAAAACTTAACATTGCGAACAAAATGTCATATAATCTAAAGAAATCAACAAGGTCATCTGCCAACTGCAACAACAATAATAACATGTCGTTTAACACAGGTGCCAACCAAGGTACAGGATTTTCATTTGGTTCTAATGCTGCTGCCCAACCGGCTTTTTCTTTTGGGGCTTCCAATGCTAACCCAGGTACTCCTGCTCCTGCAGCTTTTGGTGCTGCGCCTACTGGGCAGAATGGAAATTCAGGATTTTCATTTAGTGGTTTGAACACAACTGCCAATAAGCAAGCTACACCAGCATTTGGAGCAGCCTCAACTGCACAACCGGCTTTTGGAGCAGCCTCGACTACACAACCGGCATTTGGAGCAGCCTCGACTACAAAACCAGCATTTGGAGCAGCCTCGACTACACAACCAGCATTTGGAGCAGCCTCGACTACACAACCGGCATTTGGAGCAGCCTCGACTACACAACCGGCATTTGGAGCAGCCTCGACTACACAACCAGCATTTGGAGCTTCCAATGGTAATTTAGCTAAACCAGCGACCCCTGCTTTTGGTGCACCAGCTACAACACAAACTGCACAATCACCATCGTTTGCATTTGGAGCTTCTACCGGTAGTAGCAACAAGCCTGCGATTCCAGCGTTTGGCTCAGTTGCAACATCACAAACTGCTAAACCAGCTTTTGCGTTTGGGGGTGCTTCTACTGAAAAGAAAGATGAACCAGCTAAACCAGCCTTTGCCTTTGGTAGTTCTACTGAGAAAAAAAATGAACCAGCAAAGCCAGCTTTTGGATTTGGTGCGAGTACTTTAAGCAAAGATGAACCAGCTAAGCCAACTCTTACTTTTGGTGGCTCTAGTGAAAAGAAAGACGAGCCAGCCAAACCTGCTTTCTCCTTTGGTGGTTCCACAGAAAAGAAAGACGAGCCAGCCAAACCTGCTTTCTCCTTTGGCAGCTCGACCGAAAAGAAAGACGAGCCAGCCAAACCTGCTTTCTCCTTTGGCAGCTCGACCGAAAAGAAAGACGAGCCAGCCAAACCTGCTTTCTCCTTTGGCAGCTCGACCGAAAAGAAAGACGAGCCAGCCAAACCTGCTTTCTCCTTTGGCAGCTCGACCGAAAAGAAAGACGAGCCAGCCAAACCTGCTTTCTCCTTTGGCAGCTCGACCGAAAAGAAAGACGAGCCAGCCAAACCTGCTTTCTCCTTTGGCAGCTCGACCGAAAAGAAAGAGGAGCCAGCCAAACCTGCTTTTGCCTTTGGCAGTGCTACTGAGAATAAGGAGGAGCCAGCCAAACCAGCTTTCTCATTTGGAGGTGCAAATGAAAAGAAAGATGAGCCGGCTAAACCAGCTCTTTCTTTTGGCAGCTCGACTGAGAAAAAAGACGAGCCAGCTAAACCTGCTTTCTCCTTTGGAGGTGCCAGCGAAAAGAAAGAGGAGCCAGCCAAACCTGCTTTCTCCTTTGGAGGTGCCAGTGAAAAGAAAGATGAGCCAGCTAAATCAGCTCTTTCTTTTGGCAGCTCGACTGAGAAAAAAGACGAGCCAGCCAAACCAGCTTTCTCATTTGGTGGAACAAATCAAAAGAAAAACGAACCGGCTAAACCAAGTGTTTCTTTCGGAGCTACCATAGAAAAAAAAGACGAACCAGCTAAACCAGCTTTTGCATTTGGTGGAGCTGCTGAGAAAAAAGAGGCTTCATCTACCACTACTGGTTTTTCTTTGAGCTCTTCTGCTACAAATAGTTCTGAAACCAAAACCCCTGCTAAACAAGGGGGATTTTCATTTGGTTCAAAATCTGCAGATGACAAAGCAACATCAAGCACTACTACCACCACTACCAATACACCTGCAAATCCTGCTTCTGCTGCAATCCCTCCTGTGAGTACTGCCCCTTCTGAAACTGTCAAAGAAGTTCAAACAAAAGCTCCTGAAGTGAATTTAGATAACAAAACGTTGGATGATTTGGTTTCTAAATGGGCAAGATCATTGGACACTTCTTACACTCATTTTGACTCGTACTTGAAAAAGGTAAACGAATGGGATACTACATTAGTAGACGGAGGAGAAAAAATAAGCAAGCTATATTCCTCAACTCTAATGGCAGAACAAACACAAAATAGAATAGAGCAGTCGTTGCAATACATTGAAAGACAGCAAGGCGATTTAGAAATTTTCTTGGATAACTTTGAACAGAAGACAGAAAAACTACTTGCTGATATATCTCCAAGCGCGCTTAATACCACCAATCCAGGTAATTCTAATGATGAAAAGAGAAAACAGGCCCATCAAACTGCTTTACAACTAGATGACAATTTAAACTCCTTGTCAGCCAATCTTTCTTCTTTGACTGAAGAGATTAACTTGGTTAGTGAAAATTTCAACAAAACCTCTGAAGGTAATTACAACAACACAGAGGAAGGTGTTCAGATGATTAGATTGCTAAATTCTCATTTAATGGCTTTGAACGCTCTTGGGAACTCTTCTGACTCCTTAGAACAACAGTTGAAAAGATTAGGTAAATGATGTATAGGTATGAAAGGTCTTTTCTAGTGTATATTATATATTGATATATGATGTATGTAAAATCTACGAACTAAGTGTATTAATTGTAAGTTTTTTCTTTTTTTTTTGTTATAGGAAAGACTTATCAAAGGCTGTTAGAGTACACAGCACAATTATCAATTTCACTAATTCTTTCAAGTCCTTCTCACTCCCGATTGACATCTTACAGTCACCACTTTCAACCAAAGCATCTCTCTTGATGGTCCCTTGCATAAACTTTTCATAAGCAACTAAAACACTGTTGACATTTTTCAAAACTGTACGATTTTCATTTCCAATACTTAATACAATTGCACTCAATAGTTGGAAAATGGGAACAAATAGCTCAAATAGAGAAATAGTGTTTAAATTTGAGCTCTCTCTGGACATGTCATCAAGTTTCATTTTCAATTCAACATGCGATACACCGTGTTCGTCAAAGTGCTCGTTCAGTAAAAGGTCTGTGCCTAAATTCAAGTCAAGCTTGGCAAAACTGCAAGAGCTCAAAATTTTTAAAACTTCATTTTGAACCAACTCTTGAGCCCCATGTTTTGTTTCACCTACATGAACCAAAAAGTTCATTGTTGTTTTGAAGACAGTCAATTCGTAGAAAATGTTTTCACACGAGGTTGTTTCTGAAGATGTAAACAAAACGTCATCAATGACTTTCAAAGATCTAATGATAAGAAGCAGCATGTTTGAGCTGGACAAAGCTGCAATAACAAAGTTGACTTTGCCCATTCCAGCAAGTTGCACCAAGGAATCAAGCAAAAGTAAACTCGTGATTCTGTGAGGCCCCTCTCCACCGATGGCATCGGAAGCAATGATCTCAACAAGTCTTTCGCTTGACATTTTCAATTCAAATAAAACCTCTTTTGCCAAATTTATTCTGTCGGCCTCTAGTTTTTGATTTTCATTCGATTTGAAGAGCTTCGTAATAAATTTGTTAGCAATAACATATAGATCTGATCTCATTGAAATAGTTGATAATGGAGAAACGATACCATGCATGCACGTTTTGAATAAACTGTACAGTTTTTTGTCAATACTTAAGCTTCTAACATCGTAGCTACGATCTTTATCATACAGGTCGTACAAGAATACAGTCATTGATACCAACTCTTCAGAATACTCTAAATTCATGTCGACCAAATCGTTAATTTGAGGAATGATAGTTTCAAATATTTCCATGATAAAACTACATCTGACTGCAGGAACCAACCCACCATCGGTAACTAATACCTGAACTAACTGAACCCAACTATGTAAACAATTTAGTTGTAACTTATTGAAAAGTGTTTCAGATTGACTCTGAGTAATTTGATTTTTAATGTAGTTTCTGTCAGCTAATTCAGCAGTAAAATCAACACTTCCATTTGTTGCTTGTAGCCATTGCTTTCTCAAATTCAAAAGTGAGTCCAAGGCACTGAAATCGTAAATACTTGGCAACTCCGTTTGAGTGAAAACGTCTACAGTCTCTAACGAGTTGACTATATTGTTGAAAACCACTCCGTTTTTGTAAACCTGCAAGTTATTAAACATGTTGTTCAAATTAATATTGTGCACTAAAACACTATAATTTTTGATAATGTCCAAAAACCCAAATACTTTAGAGGATTGCAAAATTAGCGTTGATGTTAATAATTCGACGTATGATTTTCCCAGTTCGGTAAACCTTAGTCTGTGAATCTCCAGAGAAAAATATTCCAAAATTAATTTTCTAAACTCAAAGAATTCTAAAATCGAAGCAAAAGAAATATCAGCACACGTAAATTCATCAAATCTCAATCCGTTCCACAATGTGGTATTATCGACGTCAGGAGTAGCATTCAAAGCAGATACGAAAAAATCAAAAGAAGTTAAGAAATTCAACGTGATTTCTGAAGTCAACTCACTTTTGCATAGACTTAAAATAATCTGGAAACACTCTGAGACCAACTTCATTGGGGAATAAGAGATCTCTTGTGCAGTGACGTATTTAAGTGAGTGGATTATCAAATAAGTTAGTGATTTTAGTAGTGACGAGTCTGATGCAATAAATGTAGCCAAATTACTAGGCCCAGTAGACAGAGTTGGAGTCACTTGAAATCCCAATAAGAAATGAGAAACAGATAGTTTGTCCAAGTTTTGCAAGTGGTCTTTCAAATATTTCAATACTTTGAGTTTCATGGCAAAATCTGTCTCTGTTTTGATTTCTGCTTCAATTTGATCAATAAAGGATTGTTTAATTCTTGAACTTTCGTCAACGGAATTGAAAATGTTCAAAACGATTTGTTTTGATGCTCCAAAAGTGGTGATTTTATCTAAAATAGAAAGAGATTTGGAGGCAAGTTTTTTGTTTTCCAAACCAACATACAAGGAAATATGAGCAACCATTGGTAAATTAAACAAAATTGCATCATAGAAAGTTCTTTGTCCATGCAAACCAAATGATTTGGGAATGTAAAACCTGCTGTTAAATCTTAGTTGTTGTTTCACAATAGGAAACATTTCTTCAATGAAAGTTTCCTGTAAAACCAGAATATCGTCAATAATGGACAAAGAGTCCAAACAGATTACAGATTCTGTGTCTGATTCTTCTTCACCACTTAGTTTGTCAAAACCAATTGAAATGATAAAAAAAAGAATTCTATGAACAGTCTCATCAAATAAGTGGCTCAAGATTAAAGTCGATGGACTTTCCATGATATATTCCATGAAATTGTTTTGTGGAACTAACGAATCCAAATTTGTACCAACTGAGTAGTTCAAATCCAAAATAACTTGATAATCAAAAGCTTTCAGACAATGCTTTATGATGGTCAAAATTATAGATTGGAGTGGTTGTCTTTTTTTCGGATCAATTATCGATTGTGAATTTTTGAAAATTTCGTCAATAATGTATTCTAGATAAGGACCCACTCCATAGTGATTACGGTTTCCTTCACCGAGTTTTGAAGGAACTTGGAGATGCCCAAATGGAACAAATCCATTAGAATCACATGAGATTAACTGTTCAAAAAGCTTTAAAAATCCAGAAACGTCGCTAAAATTTGTAAAAGCAGTTAAAAAATATGATTTGTAACCTGATGCAAAAGTTGAAGAAGCATTGTTAATGAAAATGAATTTATCAAGTTTAAACCAAATCTTGGTGTGATTTTCAGGTACTATCAATGTACTTATGGTAGTTAACGCTGCTCCCAATAAAGATGTATTCAGTTTTAAAAATTCAAAAAGAATATCAATAAAAATATCAGCAAATTCTACTTTTGATTCGTGTTTCAAGTTTTTGGCTGTTGAGCTTATCAGAAGAAGTATGGATGAAAGGTATGCAACGACCTCTTCGTTCAAATCGTCTGAAATAGTTACCAAGTTTTTGTTATCTTCGTCAAACTTGTTTGTTTTCTCTCTTTGTATTTGAGAATTAAATAAATGATTGTTATTGTTGTTGTTAAATTGATATTTCAATTGGTTTTGTAGCGGCATTTGCATTTGGATTCTTTGATGAGGAGACAAATTTAAGGAGTTTTGCTGTATACTTGTTTGCTGATTTTGTTGTTCTGATGCTGTTGAATGCAAATTGATCGACTTCAATGCTAAATGGTTGATATTTTTTTCAACTCCATTATTTTTCAATTCCCATTGAGAAATCTTAACAATGTATTGACTTAGAATATTTGCAAGTAACCCCCACGTAACATCGGTCTGTTTTTTATCATCTTTAATGTATTCGTAAACTTTATTAGAATCTGATGTTAATCCCGATAACATTATAAAGAAACAAGATTTCATCAAAGTATCTGAACATTTACAACTCCATTCAATAAATCCATAAGCTGTTGACTGACTATTTTCCCAAAAAATCTCATTCAAACTTGATCTATTTTTGTAAACATAATAAACAGATATAAAAAATCTTTCTAAATCTGCTTTTTTAACAATGTTATCTAGAAGTAAAAAATCTTGGTCATTTGATGATCCACTTAATGTATAATCTTCTTCTTCATTTTTTAAAGTAGTCAAAAGAAATGCACAATTTGCAATAAACTCTTGAATAAAATCATGTAAACTTGGGATTAAAAACAGATTTAATAGTTCAGTTGATAATTTAATTGGTTTCCCAATATAAACCATTTGATTCGATTCCATTAATTGATATGGAACTAAATTTGGTAAATGATTTTGTAATAAATTTTTGAAATCATATCCTTCTTCAATTTCTTGTAAATTCGAATGCTTTAAAATACCACTACTGGTGGATGAAGTTTCATATGAAATAATCATCAATTGTTCAATTGCACCTAATAATACTAATTGATACATTGGTTTATTTAATTTTGTTTCAAAATCTAAATTTTTTTGTTTGATTCTTTTTTCTGGATTTTCATTACACCATGAAATGAAAAATGTTAAAAATGTAAAATAATATAAAACTTTAATAGGTTTTAAAAACAACTGATCATTGTGTTCAATATCATTAATGATTTTTTCAAAATATTGGAAAATAGTTGTTTCATTTTGTATTTTATTTTCCATTAAATATTTCGGAATTCTTAAAATTGACGGAATGTAATATAATATAAACGTATCATTATTTTGTAAATCATTGGTGACAAATTCAATCAATGTGTCAATATTTGAAATATTCCCAGTAAATTGATCAGTTGATACTAATCCAAATAATATTTGACTTAATAAATCATATTCTTTTAGAAGAAATTTTCTCTTAAATGATGAATTCAACTGTTGAAAATGTCCATATTCATCTAATATTTGAAATTTATTAACCATGTCATGAATATTTTTTAATTGTTGATGAATATTTTTAAATGATGGAATAATATTATTTATTAGAGAATTTGAGTTTGATAATAGAGTCTCTAAAAATGGACTTTTAGAGTTTATCAAGAAGTTCACAATTTGTAAGATATATTGTCTTCTTAAATAATATGCAATTTTCCCCTTATTTAAAAGACTTGCTTCAGATAAATCTGTTGTTATATCATTAATATTTGAAGAAGAAAGAATTTCTAATAGGATTTGAGAAATAATCAATTCATTACAATCCAATTCATCAGATAATTGAATAACAGTAACAATAAATTCGTTATTCACTTCATATTCTTCCCCTTCAATATTAAATTTACCAGTTTCAATTTTTTTTCTTGATTCTTGATTTTTTTGTTCATCAGCGGTTGTTGATAAGATTTTTTGCAAATCAGGTATTAATTTCTGGAAAATAGACTTATCAATGTTTGTGATACCGTTACCTCCATCTTGTTGAATAGTTTTCAAATTTTCATATAATGCAATGAATTCATTCACACCCCAATACATCGTTATTCTTGATTTATTGACTAAGTAGTTAAGTTATAAGCAAAAAAAAACTAAACCAAAAAAACAAATAATCACCCACCTTAGCACAGAAAACCAATCAATGTTTCAATATTGATGTTAATGTTGCTGTTTAGTGTTTTTGTTGAGTTTTTATTTTGAGCTGCCCTAATGATATATAAACACAAATGTTTATACCAGGAGGGTATTGAAAATGTATAGTAAAGGTTAAAAAACAGTGGTCAAGAACAAAGAACATTGGAAAGAAAATTTGAAAAATTGAAAACTTGGAGACTTGAAAAACATTACCCTCAGCAAAAAAAGACTTTAACAGGGTAACATAATTTTAATGCATATAGTTTTTCACGTGATAAAACAACAATTTCAATTAATTAAAAACAAACAGAGAAACAACAACCTTTTTCATTTCCATAAATTCGTTGTTGTTGTTATTAAACTCTATAAACTAAATTAATTCTTTTTTTTGCGCTGTAAAAGATTGTTAATAATCAATATAAAAAAAAATAAAAAAAGAAATGCACTCACGCTGGGGGTCGAACCCAGAATCTTCTGATTAGAAGTCAGACGCGTTGCCATTACGCCACGCGAGCTTTGTATTTCTTATGATTCGTTTAATAATAAATGCCACCTGTATGTGTAAAACATAATGCTAGCTGAGAGTGAAAGATGAATAAAAACATCAACGGCATTGTTGGTAACATGACTGGAACAGTATCTACCATCTTGCAAGAACAAGCGGTATATTAGCCAAAAACTGTTGAGGAGTGTGTGCTGCTACTGCTGCTGTTAAAAATATGAGTTTGTTGCTGTTGGGAGTTTTAATATTTGTGTATTATGTAATATGGCTATCTTTACCTATATTTGATTCTAACTTTCTCACGGGGGAATCATCTTCACATGATTTAAACCAAAAAAACGTACTTTGGTTGATTACAATAGTTTTCCCACTTCCGAGTATATACGCTGTTTATATACCAATTGGAATGATGCTTTTGGGGTTGCTTCTCATTGCCACTTTTATGAGTATATTATTGATAAAATCTTGAGCTATCTGTTTATTATTATTATTATTATTAATAAATATATAAATATATATGTATTGTATATTTATATATAAATTATAATTATTATAAAAAAACGTCCCTTCACATTCTTTCCAACATCCAGTCAACCCATTGTTCAGTTTTATCTTGTAAAACACTCCCACTGATAGAATCAAAAGATCCATCAAGGTCTTGGAAAGTAAAAGATGAATTCATCAAATGTTCTGCGTACTGTGAATCTCCGTTGTCTTCCATGTCATCATTTGAAGGGTTGTAATTGGATTGTTTCCCCTTGTTTCTTTTATCATTAGCAGAGAATGAATTACCCGTTTTTGTAGCAACAGATTTTTTCTTTCTGATAATCAATTCTTTCAATCTCAATTGAAGTTGTTCTTGTACTTTGACGCCTGGTCTTGCAGCAAAAAGATCGCTCTTGTTACAAGCAATTAATACGTCTACACCGTTTTGGTATTTTTCTAAAATATTTAGTGTTTCAAATAGTGATTCAACAGTGGAATCTAATTTATCACCGTTATCTGTAGAGTCCATCATGAAAACCAATCCTTTTAAGTTTTTCGCATCTCTTATGTATTCTTCCAACTGATATCTGGCTTTGACATGCCCGGGAAAATCAATTACATTGTAAGATCTATGTGATTCGTCTTGAGAAAAGGAAAAATTAACTAATTGGACAGGGACCTGTGTGGTGACTTTTTGTGGTAATTCTTGTTTAGAAACGTATGTAGGACTTCTGTAACCACGCAACCTGTGCGTGAATGTAGATTTCCCCACACCACATGGACCTGCTAGTAAGAATGTTGGTTTCCCATTGTTATAAAGTTTGTTATGGTGAACAGTGTTTTTACCAGAACTCATTCCAGAGTTTTTGCCTCCGTTGTTGTTGTTGCTGAATAAAAGAAAAATTGATGCAAGCAAAGTAATTAGAAGTATGACCACAACGCTGATAGTTAAAACAGATACCATGTCTGTCTTTGAATGCTTTTCTCTTTTTGTGAAACTTGGTAGTTCTTTTGCTTTGAGGTTTTTGAAATGAAAGTCCTTCCGAAAGCAATTTTCCATTTTTTGTTCAATGCGCTTTTTGACAGATGTTTCTTTTTTTCTGCAACAAGAGCATCCCAAGAAAAACCTGAGCTGCAGGAAGAGACCAAAAGAAATGTTTGTTCAGAGATGTGGTAAAAATGGTGGACAGATGAGGTTGTTCTCACATGCTAGTGCAAGCTTGTCTAAATTTAGACTTCATGATGATATTCCTCAGAAAATGGCAGGTGTGCTGGTGGATTCAAAAATGGATAATAGTAGAGTTATTTCCAGAGAAGAGGCATTCAGAAAGTACAAGAATGGAAGAGACGAAACAGAAGAAAATGATAATGATGGTGATGGTGACGGTGACTACGGCACTCGCGGAATCAGTGACTCAATGGCATCGAGATTTGATCCGAAAACCCTTAAAGGGAAGATGTCGCTAAGTGGGACTCTTCGGTTAAGCGATACCGTTGCTGATGGAATCAACGAATACATTTTAAAAGTACACGCTCCAAACCATTTAAGACAATCAGCTGCAAACTACTACATTGAATTGCAAAACGAAAAAGTACATAGACCATGCAAGACTGCAATGGAAGTGGACGCACATATCGCATCGATTTTCTTACAGAATTATGGATCTTTATATCAGTCCTTGTTTGAACTTCGTAAACAATGCGAAAACAGGGGCTATGCTTTTCATCCGGAAAGAGTTTTGGATGTTGGTTATGGTCCCGCTACAGGAATGGTGGCCTTAAATGACTTATTAGGTCCGAAATATCGCCCTGCTTTGAAAGATTCAGTTATTTTAAGTAGTTTAGAAATGCAAAAAAGAGCCAAGATTATCTTGAGCAGACAGTACAACGAGATCCCTGAGGAAGAAAAACACAACAATGTAACTCAACAGAAGCAAGAGCAAGAAACAAAAGATGACATTGAAGAAGGTGAAAAAATGCTAGGGCCCATCGATACCAAGAAGATCGAAATTGTTACTAACATCAAAAATAAAGTTCCAGGACCTCCAAAACAGTATGACCTAATCATGGTTCAGCATCAACTTTTGCAGGCCACACACGAGTTCCCCTTGCAAGTGGAACATAACTTACAACATTATTTAAAACTACTAGCACCAAATGGGCATTTGGTTTTCGTTGAAAGAGGGAACCCATTGGGATTTGAAGTCATTGCAAGAGCTAGAGAACTAATTGTAAGATCAGGTCAAGAAGAAGATGGAACCGTGAAAAAAAAAACACCACTCCTATGGGGGCATGCAAACGATGAAAATCCTGAAAGAAACGTTTTTTTGAAAGTTATTGCCCCTTGTACTCACCATCAAAAATGTCCCTTGCAAGTGGGAAATCCAAATTTCTATGAATTCAAAAAAATTGGTAATTTGAAATTTTGCAACAATCAGAAGAAAATTCAAAGACCAAAATTCAGTATCGAGTTGAAAAGAGGTAAGATTTTGAATAGTAAATGGGACGAGGATAACAAGTTTGAAGATGGAAGAAGAATGGTTGGCTCTGGGAGACAAAATAGTTTGGATTTTGAAATCTTGAACTACACCTATTTGATTGTGCAGAGAAGTGAGGTCATTGATGAGGTCGATTCCAACACTGGTAACGCAAGAATTGTGGACCAACCGTTGAAGAAAAAAGGTCACGTTCATTTAAACGTGTGTGACTCAGATGGGAAGATTGGGAAATGGATTTTTCCAAAATCTTTTAGCAAGCAGATCTACCACGACATTAGAAAGACCCAGAAAAACGATGTTTGGGAACACGGTGCCAAGACCAAAATCTTGAGCAAGAATCTTTTCCAAACGGGCAAGATCGACGATTATATTGGAATGGACAAGAAATTACAAAGACTGAGAAAACAGAACATAAAGAAAGATGAATTCGAGATCACTGATGCAATTGACAAAATTAAGACTGGGGAGAATCTTGTCGGGGTGGCTCAAGACGACAAGTCCAAACTTAATAAGGAAATTGAACTTATGGGTAAATTATACGAAAACAACTTTAAAGTCAGTGGAAAGGGTAAGAGAGTCATGAGAGACATGAACAAAACGGATTTGAAAAAAGTCTTTGAGAGTTCTTAAAAGATCTTTAAATTTTTGTAAATAGCTTAATTACTTGTATAGATTTTTTTCATATAATAGCGCATAGTTTTTTGTCGGTCTGTGGGGAATGCTATTTTTAGTACAATACCGTACCGGAAGGCAAAAAACCCCCCACCGGACCTGCATTATTATACAGTGAATGTCTAAGATTTAAACTTTTTGATATGCAGGCATCACTCGGTATTTAAAAAAAGAAAGTTTAAAACTGAGGACCCTGTGAGTTGACTTGAAGAAGTTTCTTCCAATGTCATAAATTACATAAGTTAACGGTTTATATTGAAACTTAAAGATAATGCACAAAAAAATAGACTGAACACCAATGTTGATTGTCTTCATATTGCTTACTTCATTGCTGACAAGTTCAACTTTTGCTAAAAAAAAGCAACCACAATATTCAAAACACGTCATCGAAAAACACAAAAATGGTAATGGATTAACGAGCATTGACGACTTCTCCTCATTTGAAGCACAAACTTTCCAGTCAATTAATATTACAGTCGGAGACACCCAACAAAATATAACAGCCGTTTTGGATTTGAGTTCGCCCGTGTCTCAATTTGTAGGAATTTTTAACAACGTCACAGCATGCCAGGGATATGCTGCCGAATTCAATATGCACGAGAAGAGTGCTACTCACTCGATTCCAGATATGTGCAATTTAATGGGAGCTATTGATTCAGCACAAGTCGACCTTTCATCTCCGCCCATTTATTATAATTATTCGGATAACAATGTTACATTTAATGAAGGTGCATGGGCTTTCACTGTCATCGAGACAGAAAATCTCAACACTCCGTTTCAATTTGCTTTTGCTCAAGTTTCAAATTTTACCAATGTTCTTGGCGTGGGCTTACGTGATTCTGTATCTGATCTTATCCCACATTTCACCAACTTTGATAATAGTGATGAGTCATTCGACTACCATTTTCCATCTTTACAGGCTCCATTCAAAATGAGTACTTATTCTTTATTTTTGAATAGCATAAATGAAACGTATGGTGAGTTATTGTTTGGTGCTGTTGATAAAGCTAAATATACAGGGAAACTATACACCCTTTCAATGTTACCAAAGAATGAAATACTATATAACCAACACCATTCTTTTGGGGTTGTTGTTACAGGTACTGGTTTCGTAGATGCTCACGATGCTAAGAAATCTTTTGTAAGTACTTGGTTACCTGGGGAACTAAACATAAACGATGTGTATTTCCGAGCCCCTCAAGCGATATGCGATAGTTTTGCTAGCAGTGTCAATGCCTCATGGGATGCTAAAACAAGCCACTACATGCTAACGTGTCCAACAGAAAAAAGTGGCCGTGGAAGCTTTGCGTTTGCGTTTGGTGACTTCATAATATATGCACCATTGCATAATTTTATGATCCCAATAAACGGTAAGTGTGCATTGGCCATACAACCACATAACAAAATGCAGTACGTCTTAGGACAACCTTTCATGTCCAGTGCCTATTTCACTTTTGATTTAAAGAATCATCAAATATCTATTGCTCAAGTGAATTATCTGGGATCTGTTAAATCAAATATCAAACCAATGAAAAAAACAAAAGTTCCAGGCGCGGTTAAAGCATTTGACTGTGGGCTTATTTGGGGAACGCCTCCTACAGAAATATTGATGGGCAGAGATATTTTTTCCACGCTTAATAAAAATCCTTGGCCATCTACCAAATACTCGTTCCAACACTTACATCCAGTAACAGCTAAAGCCACTTCTTTGATTGCCAAAAGAGATACATTTGACAATAAGACAAACGGAACTATGAATACGGTGACAAGTAAAGTTTTTAGCACTTCTCAGAATGGGGGCTCTTTGCATACATCTTTAAACGTTAATTTTTTGACCAGACTGCTATTGTTTGTGGCGTATTTCTTATAACATGACATATTTTCTGATATTCTCTCTCATTCTATACCTAGGGGGTTTAAACGTTTTGTAATCACCGAAATTTATTGTTTTTGTTCCGTGGGCGTCATAATCTCGGAGATAATTTCCCCTATTTTTTTGCTCTGGGTTATTTTGAGAAGAATGGTTTTTTTTGGGAGGCTTTTACAATGGCAATCAGTTTATAGGAGAATTCTTGTGGCTTGCCAAGACGACCTTGCACAACCTTAATTGTGCAACAACTAATTGAGTTTTATTTGACGCAAATAGTGGAAACAACAACAAAATAAATCACTTGAGTTCAAGATCTGAGTGACTGTAAAAAATTCCGAAAATAAATAAATAAATAAATAAATAAATAAATAAATGTGTATATATAAGCAAATTTTTTTTATACTTTTTACAACTGACTAACAGAAAAAGACTAAAGAAAACATCGAAAATATTCAATTATAAAACATGTTATGGAATTCGATACTGCTATCATCTGTTTTAATTTCCCCAGCTTTAGGTAAAATAAGTAGGGCCCCTAATTATTTAGCATTTGATGTGCAAAAAAACATTGAGTCTACTGAGCAACTCTCCAATAAGAATAATGCCACCGATATAAAACTCAACGGTTATTTGTTTCTTGACAACAAAGAAATTCTACAAACTGTCAACATTACTATTCCTAATGGATTTGGCGATTCGAATCACAACGTCACTGCTGTGCTGAACATGGATTCTCCATTATCTCAATTTTTAGGTGTTTCAAATAATGTTACGGCTTGTCAAGCATATATCAATCAGTTGAACGAATCTACTGTTGCTGCTCAAAGAGTTTTAAAAAACTGTAATGATATGGGAACTGTTAGTGTTGATAATATAGCTGATTTTGTTGCCGATGCTTATCCTTTGCCTCCATCTTTCAGTTTTAAAGATAAAAATATTACGTATTATGAAGGGTCGTGGGTCAATGGTTTGGTGATGTTTGATGAAGGGTTTCCTGCATTTCAATACGTTCTTGCAAACATTTCCAACTCTACAAACTATTTCGGGATCGGTTTACCTGATTCAGTTTTGAACATAAATGGGAACTCTACAAACCTGGGTGGAAATACAACATATTTAACAACTTATCCAAGTACTAGTCCCTTTCCCCAATACACTTCTTACTCTTTTTTTTTAAACAATTTGAACCATGCTGCTGTTGGTCAACTTTTGTTTAATGCATATGATAAAGCCAAGTATACAGGTAAAATGCACACTCTCTCTATCATGAGCAAAGATAAAAATCTTTACAACGAAGATCATCCTTTGGCCGTTGTTGTTGGTGAATCAAGATATTTTGGAGTTAATGGTGAACAGCATTCATTGATAAGTACCAAGCTTCCTGGTAGATTAGATATCAACGACCGTTATTTGAGGTTTCCAAATGAAGCAGTTAATGTAATTGGTAGTGTTTTCAATGCTACGTGGAATGATGAATTGGATCATTTTATTGTAAAGTGTCCAACTCAAAAGGAAGGAAGAGCTAGTATTGGGTTTAGTTTTGGTAATTTCAGCATGTATGTTCCATTACACAACTTGATCATTCCAGCAGGAGCTCAATGTGCCTTGGCCATCAAACCGCATAATAAATGGCAATACGTTTTGGGGCAGCCATTTATGTCAAGTTGTTATTTTGCCGTTGATTTGTTGAATGAACAAGTTTCCATCGGTCAAGCCAACTATTTGGGTGCAAACAAAACTAAAATTAAAACAATTCCGGTTATTTCATCTCACAAAAATGCTCTGAGTATGACTTCTTTACCAAAAGTACTGGCAATCGCTGCACCTGGTACTAAAAAATTCAAAAATCCATGGACAGCCACCAAATACAGTTTTCAAACTGTGTCTCCTGTGAATACATATGTTTCAACAGGTCCATCATTAGAAAAAAGAGAAACATTTTTTTCTTGCAACGGGTCCTCGAATTCCACAACTAGCTATTCTTCTAGTAAGAGTTACAATGGTGCGGTATCTTTGTCAATGCTAGATGGCAATATATTTTCAAAATTATTGATTTTGGCCTTTTGTTTATTATAGTAGAATATATGTAAAGTTTTTTACTTTTTCTATAAATTTGTATGCTAAACGTGTTTCAGACTCAAATCTTATTTATTTGATTCGAACATTGCCTAACGACGGTTCCGTGGAAAGATATGAAAAAAGTACATATATTTGACGTGGCGTATAAATAATATAAATGTAATTTTCAACGCTTAGCGATGCCTCCCCGGTATTATACACGCCTTCTCAAATCCAAAATAAAAAACTTCAAGGCGGTTCAATCTCAAAAATTCTTTCTTGATAACCATTTTTGACTGAAAACAAAGTTCTTTTTTATCTTCTTTGGTTTCCTATTTGAAATGGAAAAAACAGTTTAATAAGAATTCTTTCATCTACAGGGTTTATGGGCTGGTATTCACTTAGCTCCTATTCTGGAAAAAAGGAGTTTGCAACATACCATTACTGTTTTTCATTTTTATGGAATTGGAATTGTTTTCTCAGTGATCTTTGTGTAAATAAAAGCTCCTGAAACCATGAACCTTTTAAACAGCCTCATGACGTCCAAAATTTGTAAGTCATTTTTTGAAAAGTGATTAAACGTAAGTTTTGTCCCTAACCAAAAAAGATCTAAAAACCTAATTACGTTTATTTATATATAAAGAGACAGATATACAGACATCAAATTCTTGAAAGTAGCACTTTTTGAATATATAAAAAAACAGCTAAAAACCAGAGTTAGCTAAAAAAAAATTACACATGTTGCTTAATTCTTTATTAATATCTGTAGCTTTAGTTTCTCCAGTTTTGGGTAAAAAAATAAAAGGAGTTTCTTCAACCAGATTTGATGTGAAAAAACGTGTTGAATTCATTGAACAAGTTACCAATGGTGATAATGCCACTGACATGGAACTCAATGGTTATTTGTTTTTGGATAAAAAAAAAGTTCGGCAAACTGTAAACATTGCCTTTCCTAACCAGTTCAGTGACATTCACAATGACGAATTTTCCGTCGTTTTGGATATGGATTCATCAGTTTCACAGTTTTTAGGCGTATCTAATAATGTTACCGCTTGCCAAGCGTATGTTAACCAATTGGACAAAAAAGACGATAAAAGAAGCATTGCTGCTACTAAAGTGTTGAAAAACTGTCAAGAGATGGGTGCTGTTAGTGTTGCTCCATTATCTGATTTCCTTACCGATAGCTTTCCCTTGCCACCTTCCTTCAGTTTCAGTGACAACAACATTACATATTATGAAGGGTCTTGGATCAATGGACATTTATTCTTAGGTGAATATGCTTGTCAAATTCAATTTGTTCTTGCAAATGTTTCCAACTCAACCAGTTCTTTAGGAATTGGTCTAGCTGACTCTGTTATGCACATTGGAGGGAACGTTACAAATTTGGGGTCTACTTCTTCAAAATTGAACACTTTACCGAGTACAAGTCCCTTTTATGAAAACACTGCGTATTCTTTATTTTTGAACAATCCAAATGAGGCTGCTCTTGGTCAATTTTTAATTAATGCGATTGATAAATCAAAATATACAGGTAAAATGTACACTCTCCCAATTATGAGTAAAAATAAGAATCTTTACAATGAAGATCATCCTATTAGTCTTGTCGTTGAGAATTCTGTTTTTTATGAAACTAATGGTATTCAAGAGGTGATTATGAAAACTAGTATTCCAGCAAGATTAGACATGAACGATCGTTATTTGAGATTTCCTCAAAATTTTACTACAACAATGGAAGTTGTTGCTAATGTTTTAAACGCTACATGGAATGAAGAATTGGATCACTACATTGTAAAATGTCCAACTCAAAAGGAAGGAAGAGCTAGTTTTGGTTTTAGTTTTGGTAATTTTAGTATGTACGTTCCATTACACAACTTGATCATTCCAGCGGGCGCTCAATGTGCCTTGGCCATTAAGCCAAACGATAAATTGCAATATGTTTTGGGGCAACCATTTATGTCAAGTTGTTATTTTGCCGTTGATTTGTTGAATGAGCAAGTTTCCATCGGTCAAGCCAACTATTTGGGTGCTAACAAAACTAAAATTAAAGCATTTACTGCGGGAACAGTTGCACAAAATGCTTTGAGTATGACCGCTTTACCAAACGTAGTTGAAATCGGCCACACAACCACTGGGAAATTTAAGAATCCATGGACAGCCACTAAATACAGTTTCCAAACTGTGTCTCCTATCACCACCTATACTCCTATCACCACCTTTACTCCTTCAAGCGTTTTATTAAAAAGAGGAGAAACCTTTTTCTCTTACAATGGGTCTTCAAACATCACAAGAAACGGTTCTTCAAACTCTACAACTAGTTATTCTTCTAGCAAGAGTGATAATGCTGGAGCCACGTTATCAGGGTTTTCAAACACCAGTTTATTTGCTGGATTGTTTTCCTTAATTTATTTTTTCTTTTAAATTATTATCTAACTAATATGTAAATTACGCTTCTTTTAAACAACTGTTAACCTACTTTTTTTAAACAAAGAACAATCAATGACAGGTTGGAAAAAAAAAACACATATTAAACACAAGGCTCAGGGTTATTCATATCTACATATATATAAATAAAAAAAAGAGAGGCATTATAATATTAAAATATATATATATCTATAAAAACATTCTTCTTTTCCATTGAATTAAAGAACACAAGTCCTTTATGTTGCACATATTCTTATTTTTTTTGGGGTTTTAAATTTGGGGTTTTTTGATACAGCAGTTTATTTTCTTCTGAAAGAGGTACCTTCAGTCAATTTAGCTTTACCACCGGTTGGTTGACATAAAACTTTTGAACAAGATTCACAAGCAACAGCGGTTTGGGCATGAGAGAAAACAGTGGTGATGTTCAAACAACCTGGACATTTGACATCCAAGAAGTAAGATCTTGGGGATTGGACCAAGGTCTTTAATTTGTGTTTTCTAGTTTCAGATGCAGCAGATGGGTGCAATAAATCTTGAACTAAAACCTGTAATTAATGTATGTTTCTTTCTTCGGTGTATACAGGTGGAAGTATTAGTGAAGTAAAAAAAAATTGATATTGTTAGTAAAAAAACACTTGAGTTCTTGTTTGATTGGATGAATAAGAATAGATATTGAGAGAAAACAAACAATAGAACAGATCTAGGTGAACATGAATACAACTTGATTTTAGAGGTGTGTAATTTCAAAAATTGTTATGGTTGGACTTCAATCATTGCTTCATGACAAGTACATCATTTTTTTTTGTAAAGGAATACAACGTGTTATTTCTGTAAGAATTGTTTGTATGCATTTTGTGTTTTTGCATTCTTGGGTACTTTTCTCATTGTTTAATGCTTGTGTATAAATCTTACACTTGTGTTTCCTGTGACTTCTTTTTTGATACTTTAGAACTTTTTGAAAGGGGTTCTCCTTCAAAGTCTTCTTTGCATTTCGATAAGGTTTTTGTTTCCTTTAAAGTCTGTCATAAACACCTTGAATTGTAAAATAGATATTATATGATGTTCTTTTTAATCAGTTTGCTTTTTGTGTTTTGACGTTATCTTTATTTTACATTGTTGTTCCCTAGTTAATTTTAAAAAGCATTTATGCCTTCTCCCTCGCTATCTTTGTATTTATCTATCTATCTATTTATCGATCTATCTATCTATCTATTTTAGAGCACTCTGTGTAGATACATACCATGTTGTCTATATTCTGTATGGTTTTTTTTTTAACTTTTATCAACGACAAATAGAATCAAGAGAAAGAGAATCTAAAGAGGGTCTGAAAACCTCTACCTTAGAAACGTCTACTAAATCTACAGGATTATCACTATCAATTCATGCTCAATGATTCAAAAGACACCTATCGAAGGAAACATCAACCACCACTGGAAAAACGTAATTGTTGAAAAAGAAACAATGTTTTCTTTTTAAATTTTTTAAAGCAAAAAGATTGAAACCCATACACCACATACGTTTTTAAACAAACAGTATTCATCTCTTGAAACAACTTAAAACAAGAAAACGCACTCAAACTAAGTTACCCTCTTGAATAAATCATACCACACCACACATTTGTCATAAGCGGAAATTGAGCCTATCTTCTTTGAACAATTTATTAAAAATATTTACACAGCCCAACATTGGTTTTTGCCTAAATTGGTTGGCACAATTTACTTTTTCTAAAGGTTACCTGTCAAAAACAAGCAGGACTTGATCAAATCAGGAAGCTCAAATATATAATATTTTTTTTTTTTTTTGTGTTTTTTATTCCATAAACAAAACCCAAAAATAAAAAAATCAATTTTAAAAAATTACATAAAATGTTTATTTTACTCTTATTTGTATGTATGGGTGTAGTATACTATAAGTGTCACAATTATTGTTTATCAAAAAAAACAAAAGAAAAAAGAAAAAATGAACAAATAAATAAAGGAATGACTTTTAATGCAATATCTAAGTAGTAGATAAGAAAGAATGTGTTATATATATTATGTTGATAATTAATGTCTATACAATACAACAACATGTATTGTTGTCTTTAGTTTTAGTTTCAATAGGTTTATTATCTTTATTAACGATAGAGCGAGGCGTAACCACTATTGATCTTGTACCATCCTTCTGAGAGTCTGTTGCTAAAGATTTTTTTAAAGGTTGATCGAGTGTCCTAGTTTCTACCACTACTGTGGAATTTTTTTCAGTTTTTTTTTCTATTTCAGTTACAAGATTGGTTGATCTTTGTGCGACTGGTGCAATGAAAACTTCTTCTTTTTCTTCTTTCTTTTCATTTTTTTCTTCTTTAACCATCGATTTAGTAGTTATCATATTCATTGAAGAATATGCTGATTTTTTAACATCATTTGAAATAACAAATGTGGATCTAATGTTTTTGTTGCCGGTATCCGATGCATCGATATCATTAGAATTATTTGATTTTGAAGAAGTTTTGCTTGAATCACTGTCTTGACTACGAACAGTAACCAAATTTTTCAAATTTGTCAAAGAAGATCCATTATTATTATTATTATTATTATTATTGTTATTACTAATATGACTACTACTATTAATTTTACGTTGGATTGGTGATCTGGTTTTTGATAAATCATGATGTTTTATTGTTCCTTCTCTTTCTTGTATGCATTGTAATTTCCAATTATTTAAACTTTTCAAAATATGGAAAAAAATAACATCAATTGGTTTTTCTTGATTAAGATTATTTAAAGTTGTTACACTTAAAAAATCGTAATCTGTTGCCATTGAAGAAGAGGATTGGAAAGGTGATGAAGGCAGTGATGAAAAAATGGGTAAAGGAGATGTTGTTCCTAAATGATGATGGCCAGGTATATTTGAATTTGAACTGTCATTGGTGATGTTATTGTTGTTATTGGTAGTAGCAGTGTTTATGATTGAATCGTATAAGGATGAGACTGAATAATAATTTTGTTTATTCAAATTGAAACTGTGTATAAAATGATTGATATCGTTACTATTTGGAATGTTTTTATAGAAAACTGTATCACTTTTCATTGAAAATAAATAAACACAGTTATCAATGGATTGTTCTTTTGAATCAATACTATCTAGTATCAATGTCATACTATTTTGTAAATTATCTAATGTATGAGGATCCATTAAATCAAAACATAAAATGAAAACATCAGCTTGTTGAATTTGTAATTTTCTTATACTAGAATAATCATAACTGAATATTTCATTTGATACTTCAATGATTTGTATATCCATCGATAAATCACAATTAAATACCATTTTATTATATGTAGATTCCGTATGACTAAGATGGTTATTATTATTATCTATTCCTTCTTGTGGGAAGAATATTTTTTGATCAAGAAATTCTTTTTGTGATAATAAATATTGTTTATTGAAAAAATGGCATTTGTTATTAACATCTTTTCCATGAAATTCTTGATAACTTTTCGATGTTATTAAATTATGATAATCAATTTTTTTACTAACAATATCTTCACTTTGTCTTGAACCATTTTGAAATTCATTTTCTTCATTGAAATACATATTATTATTGTTATTGTTATTGTTATTATTATTATTATTATTATAATTTCTCCTACTTCTATTATCATTATTGTTGTTGTTATTGTTGTTAGTATCATCATTAAGAAAAAATTGCGATCCTTCATAATATTCATGAGTATGTTCATGTCCGCGATTCATATACTGATCTTGATATGTTCCACTTGTAGAGCTTTGAAAATTGTATCTTCCCACATCTGTATCTTTAAACATTTTGGAAATAAGTGTACTTTTACCAACTCCTTTATCTCCGATAATAAGTATTCTTGTAGTGGAAATATCGTAGCATCTCGATTTGCATGTTTTATCTACTGTGGAAGATGATAAAGATGGCAATATATGGTTGTTGTTGTTGAATGATTGGTCATCGCTACTCTCCTGTATAGATCCATTGGTATGACAATAATCGAACAATAATGTTGTCATTCTGTTTTTCTTCAGGTATTGGTCGCGAATTTGTTTTTTTTTTAAAAAACATTTTTTTTTCTTTTTTTAAATTTGTATTTCAGATCACTGTATTGATAAAGAGTCTGTATATATATATATAATATAATATGTGCCTATGTTATTCGTTAGTCATATCATGATTAAACGAATAATTTTATATAAAGTTGCTTAGAAAATTCGATAATTCGATATTTTTTGTTTTGTTTTTTTTTGTTCGAACAAAAAGAAACGTTTTACTTATTATTTAGGTTTTCACTTTTTTTTTTTTTTTTTTTTTTTTTCGATTATTCGTTTTTGTGTAACCTTCTCCAATTTTAAACAGAAATTAGAAATTGTCATATTATTTTTTCTATTCCTGAACAGATCCCGCTTTCTAATCCTGAAATTATTTTTTTTTTTTTTTTTTTGCTCATTACCATACATACATCCGTACACACCATTTTGCTTTCTTACTTCTCCTTTCTTCTCTCTCTTTTTTATTTTTTTCAAGAGAACCGTTTGAATTGTGGTTTCTTTTAACAATTGTTGAGTCATTATTATTACTATTTTATTTACTACTGCAATTTAGTGACGTCCCAAATATAATATCTTTTAAAATTTTTCAATTTTTTATTGTTCTCTTGGAAAAAGTCCGAGAGCAATATAAAAAAACAAAAATTAAAAGCATTTTTTTTTTTTTTTGGTGGCTTAACATTAAAACAATGAAATAAAAAATAACAAACAAACGAAAAACGTTGAATAAATTCTAATTGTCATTTCTGGACCCTGCCTAGTTAACTATTTTTTTTTCCTTCCTATACTTTAAAGTGGTGAGATATTTTATCAAGAAATCCAAAAAAAAAAAAAAATCAAAGTTTCTTCTCCCATAATAATGCCTTACGAATAAATAATAACAATATCTTACGTGTTGCGTCGTGTTAGTGAGAAGAACTTTATAAATATGAAAAGGCTTTTTCATTTTTAATAAACTAGATTCTCTCTTCTAAAAATATAATTTTGTTCATAGTTATTATTGATAATACTATTACAAGACAAAAATCTATTGTTTATATAATATTTTCTGTATTGTTCTAGAATTATTAAAAAACAAATTTTTTCTACGGTGATTTCTATTTATTACTCTTGTTTTTAGTTATAAATTACAGCTGCACTCTTCAGTTATCAATTATATGAGCATATCTATCGTTCACATGCTGTGTAACAATAACCACCTAAACGTGGAATCTAAAGAGATTAAATATGTTAATTACAAAGAATTTGGTTTGATACGTAAAATTTCTTTACAATATGCTAGTTGTTTTTTTTTGTTTTTTTTTGGCCTCTTAACTTCATATTTATGTATTTGTTTATTTATGAAAAAAGAAACTGTCTAATTTTATTAACTTTTTTCATTGGTCTAAACAAAGTACATTCCCAAGCATGAATACACTGTAGAGTATGTTATTGTTTATTTGAAAATGATACCATGTTTCAAATAAAACAAAAGCAAAAACAAAAGCAAAAGCAAAAAAATATCAATAAATAATTAGACACTGTTTTCTTAGTAAAGAATGTTATACACACAATAATTCATACATATATATTTTTAAATATTAATAAAATGAGAGAATGCTTTCTCTCTCCATAGGGATCTATTAGAAATTATGATAGACTAAGAAAAAAAAGAAAAAAAAAAATCAAAAAATCTTTTTCCTACCCGAACCAAACCTATAAGCCAAAAAAAAAGACAATGCGCAATAGCACGTGTTTTGTCGCGTGACCTTCACGTGATAGCTGTTATTATTATATTATAATAATATTTTTATATAATAAAAAAAAACAAATGTTTACACTCGGCGCCTATTTGGGTTAGTGCTCTTGGTTTCATAAATCGTTGATATTAGATCTTACAACATTTGAAAGAAACACAAAATGAGAAAGAAAAAAAAAAAGAATTAACCGCCGTTATATTGCAATTCTGTTTTTTTCTTTATGAAATATATATACATACATGAAATCAGAAAACAAAAATAAGGTAATCAAAATAAAATAAATGACACAGAATGCTGCTGCTGCTGCTGCTGTAGGTACAGAAGTTTGGATAGATGATCCAGATCATGTTTTCGTGAAAGCTACATTGATCTCCACAAACACTGTTCCTGGTAAACAAACACACAACTATCAAGTCACAAAACTTTCAGATACAAATAAAAAATCATCATCATCATCATCATCAACAACTGTTTCACAAATATATCCTGTCAATCCAATAAGTTTTGATAAGGTGGCTGATCTATCTGAACTGACATATCTTAATGAGCCTTCTGTTTTATACAATTTAAATGAGAGATACGACAAAAGTTTAATATACACCTATTCCGGATTGTTTCTTGTTGCTATCAATCCATATTCAAATATTAAAATCTATGGTAAAGAATATATAGATCTGTATATGAATGGATCAAATCGAAATGATGAAGTTAGACAAAATCCTCATATATTTGCTATTGCACAAGAAGCTTACTCTAATTTATTAATGGAAAGGAAAAATCAATCAATTTTAGTCACAGGTGAATCAGGTGCTGGTAAAACTGAAAATACTAAAAAAATTTTACAATATTTAGCAAATGTTACATCATCTTCTTCCTCTTCATCTTCTTCTAATAATAAGAGTGCACCAATAGATTCCTCAAATGAAGAAACTTTTGAACAAAAAATTTTGAAAAGTAATCCTATTTTGGAAAGTTTTGGTAATGCACAAACTGTTAAAAATAATAATTCTTCCAGATTTGGGAAATTTATTAAAATTGAATTTGATAAATTCGGTAAAATCAATGGTGCTCATATAGATTGGTATCTTTTAGAAAAATCAAGAGTATCTTTGCAAAGTAAAGATGAAAGAAATTATCACATTTTTTATCAATTATTATCCGGACTATCTTCATCAACAAATAAAACTAAAACTAATAATAACCTAAGTCTCAAAGAATTGGGTCTTTCAGATAATAAAAAATTGAATCCAAATTATTGGAATTATTTGAAAATTAATGAAAACTGTCATATTCCAGGAATTAACGATCAACAAAATTTTAATGATTTATTACAATCGTTTAATACTGTTGGATTCACAGAAGATCAACAATTTCAAATTTTTCAAACAATATCTATAATACTACATCTAGGTAATATTGAATTCAATAAAAGTAATTTTAAAGATACACAAGCATCAATTGTTTCAGATTGTGAAAATATCATCACACTTTTAGGAGTAGATTTAAAAGATTTCCAAAAAAGTATAGTGACTCCAAGATCAAAAGCTGGTAAAGAATTTGTTTATAACAAGAAAACACCACAACAATCAAAAAATATTGTAAATTCGCTTTCTAAAATTATTTATGAAAAATTATTTGATTATATTGTTTCTAAAATTAATGATAATTTAGATCATGGATCAATGACTGAAAATTTTATTGGATTATTAGATATTGCAGGTTTTGAAATTTTTGAAAATAATTCTTTTGAACAACTCTTGATTAATTTCACTAATGAAAATTTACAACAGTTTTTCAATCATCATATGTTTATCTTGGAACAAAATGAATATTTAAAAGAAAATATACAATGGGATTACGTAGATTATGGGAATGACTTGCAAACAACAATCGATTTGATTTCTAAACCTCCAGGTCTTTTATCCTTGTTGGATGAAGAATCCATCATTCCAAATAGTTCAGACTTGAAATTTTTTGATAGAATGATCCATTCTTGTTCCAAAAACGATAGATTCAAGAATTCTAAATTAGAAAATCATTTTATTCTTAAACATTATGCTGGCGATGTGGAATATAATGTACAGGATTGGTTACATAAAAATAAAGAACCTTTAAATGATCATTTATTAGAGATTTTGTCAAATGCAAAGAATCCATTGATTAAAAAATTTTTTCAATCAGATTTAAATCAAGTGTCAAACAACGGAACAACACAAAAATTTAAAACTCAATCGCAACGTCATAAATTTCAACTGACTCATTTGATAAACAGTTTAGCTGATACAAATCCCTTATTTGTAAGGTGTATCATCCCAAATACTGAAAAATGTGCTGGAAAATTTAATAAAAAATTGGTTCTTGATCAACTAAGATGCAACGGTGTTCTTGAAGGTATAAGAATATCTAGAGAAGGGTATCCAAATAGAATTTTCTTTCAAGAGTTTTATCAAAGATATACTCTATTGGTAAACAACAACTCTAACGATTCTTTCCAAAAAAGTAATTCCAAGAAAAATTGTGAATTTATACTTTCATCTTTACATTTAGATCCAGCGTTGTTCAAAGTTGGTAACACAAAATTGTTTTTCAAAGCAGGTGTTCTAGCAAACATTGAACAACTAAAACAACAAAAATTGGCTCTCGCCATGTCGAAATTCAATTCCATTATCAAGGGGAACCAAATAAGAATAGAATATAAAAACAAATTGGAAAAAATCAACGCTGCTGCTGTTCTAGCTAAAACTTTCCAACAATATAACGAACTCTCCAAAAACCAATGGTACAAACTTTTCATTAACATTAAACCAATGCTTACCGGTGATGAAAACGACACCTATAGTAAAAAAAACAGAGACTATATCAAACAGATCAAAGAGTTGAATGAAAAATTGAACAACAATGAACTTTTGCAAAAAGAATTGGATCTTTTGAATAAAAATTTGAAAAAAGAACTCTCAACAAACAAGAAAATGAACCAAGATCAAACTGAAAAAATTGAAAACTACACAAGAATCTTGACCACTTTAGAAGAGACTCATTCCAAGAAAAATGCAACTTTTGAACAAAAATTGCAAGAACTACAAGCCCAATTTAATGAGTCTGTTGAAGAGTTGTCAGATTTAAAAACAAAAGATGTCACCTACAACAAAACAATCTCAGACACAGCAAAGACCATTGAATCTTTACAAAATGAAAAAAAAACTTTGGAACAGACAATCACAGAAAAGGAATTGCAATTTAAAAAATACGTAAAAGAGCAAAAAACTGTGAACGATGACAAAATCAAACTAATAAAACAGATTGAGTCTCTACAAAAAAACGAAGTCACTAATCAAAAAAATATAGTGAATTTGAAAACACAACTAAACAGTCAGGACGATGATTTAGAGTTAAAACTACAGCAATTGGAGAAAAATTTCACCGGTGCCAACAAGAAACTGCAAAAACTACTGGAAGAAAATAAAAACTTGAGAGACTCAATATCAATTCATAAAGATGAAAATTTAGAGATTTCAAAAAAACTTAAATTGAGTCAAACAGGGTTGGAAAAATTAAACGAAAAACATTCCAATTACCAACAGGAAATCAATCAAATTACCAAATCCAAAGAAGATCTTTTCGAGCAATTGAATCAAGTCAATGTGGAGTTGAAAAACTTGAGAAACAATTACGCAGAGCTTCAAAGAAAATACAGTGCTTTGGAAGAGTCTTATGAAAGTTATAAACTGGAAGTCAAAAGTCAACCGGTTACGATTGCTCCTCCTCCTGAAACCAAAAAAACCTACGAAGATTCAGTTATTTTAGAAAAAGTTCAATTTTTGGAAAGGGAGTTGCACAAAGAAAAATTGCTGAACGGGTTTTTGCATCAAAAATCATTGGCTTTCAAAAGTGCTTCTGCAAACGCATCTGGTGCTTCTTTTACTCAAGAAAACTATGACACTGTTAGTGCTGAATTGAAAGATTGCAAACACCTTCTGTCCAAGTCTATAAAAGAGAAAGAAGAATCGATTGCAAGACTAAAATTCTTGAGAAATAGACTGGCTTCTGCCTCTATAGACAACCAGGTCATGAGCAATCAAATTAAGAAACTTAAAGACGTTATCTCTTCAACTCTTAAAGGTGTCAACATTGATGATTTGTTGAAAAACGTTGGAATGGTTGACGATAGTAACGCTAAATTATCTCTGCAAATTGACGATTTAAGAGAAGAGTTGCACAAAGAACGGTTAGCTCGTCAAGATGCTGAGTATTCAAATAAGATTTTAGGTGAAAAGTTTTTTGCTGCTAGTGGGTTAAATGACTTCACCTCTTTCAAACCTGCAGACAGTTTTACAATGGGTGATAAATCAGGAAACTACAATAGGACGCTTTCGTTCGACGGAAACAATGATGAAAGAATAGTTCAGTACAAGAAACAGCTCATCCAGTTGCAAGAAACTATTGCTGACTACAATTCACAGGTTTTAAAACTAAATGATGAGCTGCAAAGCAGTAAAAGCAGGGAAAGATTCACTTCTACTGAATTGAGAACTGTGCAACAAGATTTAGCTGCCACAGAGCAACAAAACCATCTGTATATGACCACAATCCAGGAGTACAAACAACAATGCAACTCAATTACCGGAAATTTACTAGACTGTCAAAATGATCTTAGAGAAGCACAATTTGAATTGAGAAAATCAGACAACAACATTGAAAAACTCCAGGCTATTGTAAAAAAATTACAATCTCAAGGGAAAGTCAATGAAAAGCTAGTTTGGGAAAAAGAGAATGAGATAAATGATCTTGAAGATGAACTTTCTTCTAGAGAAATCGATATACAAAAATTGAAACATGTGAACGAATTGTTAAAATCTGATGTAGCTCATTTAAATGCTGGTTTACAAAATTTTAAGAAAGATGAGCATTACATTGATCAAATTAATGGCTTGAACCGTAAATTGGCTGATTTTTCAAGAAATGAAATTGAACTGACAAAGGAAATTGCTTCTTTGAAATATAACATGGATGAACTAGAGCAAGAAGCTGATTCAAAGATACAAGAGCTTCTTCAACAAAACGATCACTATCTGAAACTTTCAACTGCTTTGACCAAGGATAAGGCAGTTCTAGAAAAGACCCAGTCTGAATTGGAGACTCAATTGTCGTTAATGGACAAAGAGAATGACAAGTTGAACGGAATGATAGACAAATTAACTTTAGACAACTCTAATTTAACAAAAGAGAGGGAAACTCTGTTGAGTGAATTAGACTCTCGTGAAGTAGAGATGGAGAAAAGTATGAATTTTAGTACTAATATGAGAAACGAGTACCATCAATTGAAAAACACTTTGACACTACAAGACGATCAAATCAAAAGAAACGAACAATTTGTAACCAAATTAAATGCTAACAACATTGAACTGAAGGATTCTTTGGATTTGTTGAAACAAAATTATATGGACTTGCAAGAAGAGAACAAAGCTGTGATGCTTGAAAACAAAGAAATTTCTATCAAATTTAAAGCATTACAAGAAAAATTGAACGATCCGACAGAAAGAAATCTGTGGTTGAGCAAGATCAATGATCTAGAAAAGCAAGTTAACGAAGAAAACAATTCAAAATTTGAAGAAGTTAAAAAGAACAAGTTTTTAGAAAGAGAATTGAATGATCTGACTGAAAAACTAGATCAGCACAGTGAATTTTTAATCATGGCCAACAAAGATCGTGAAGACTTTGAAAGAGAGGCTTCTCAATCTTCAAACAAACTGACTCATCTTGAAAAACAACTCTCTGCACAAATCACTCAATCAAAAAATTTAGAAAGAGAAAACATGTCCTATAAGACAAGAGTAGAACAACTTGAACAAGAACTAACCCTATGGAAACAGAAGTACTCTGTTAGAAATTGAGGCCTACCTTGTTTTTATTTACATGTTACAAGTATTTAACTACATATAGAAGAATTATTTAAGACAATTCAATTTTTTTTCAATACCATCCTCTTTTTTTTTTCATGGCTTGATCATTTGTTGGAAGTTCATGATTTCCCAAACCGTATTCTTTCAAGATGTTTTCAACATCTCCAAATTTTTCTCGTTGACCTTGCATGATCATAGTTGGTTTACCTGATCCTACTCCGTTGTTTACCACTTTCCCTGTGAAAACCATTTCTGCAACTCTTCTTATATCTTGTGCAGTGACTTTATCAATCTGTTGAATCATTTCTTGAACAGGAACTTTAGTACCTTGTAAAGACACTTGTCTACCTAAATCTTCTAATTCCACGATTTTAGATTCTAAATTCATCAATAATGATGATTTCAATTGAGTTTTCGCTCTTTGAATTTCTTCATCGGTTAATTTATCTGCACCTGTAGAAAAAGTACTGGTAAATTGCTGAGCCAATAGTTCTCCCATCACATGAGCTGCTTGTGGAACACAGGACAGCGAAATCCCAAATAAACCGGAATCACTATAAGCATGATTGAAAGAAACACAATTTTCAACAAATCCATAAATGTTCAAAACTTTTGTATACAATCTACTGTACATTCCCTTACCTGGGCCACCTGCAGAAAAGGATCCACCCCCGCCTAACAATGTTTGTAACGTTGCTAAAGTGTATATATCCGGATGATCGATGGGTAAACCTTCAAATGCAACCATCATGTGGCACAATTCTGGTGCATCCCCATAGTTTGGTCCAGATGGAATACACATTTCACCACCTGTATACGTTGCAGCAAGTTTTTCTCTTGTATATGAAGTTTTAGGTGACATGTCTTGGAAATATTTTTGTGTCAATTCCAAAGCTTGTTCGTGTGGAACACCTACAAATGCAGCAGTTATATTTGCAGGTTGATAAAATTTATTTCTATAATCTGAAATCAGATATTTTGAAACAACAGGGATCTGTTCCTTGGGACAAAGCAGGGGAGATCCCAATGTTTTGTTATCATAAGCCACTTGATGTAACAATTCTGGCAAAATCAAATCATTTTTCAACCAAACTTCGTCAATTTCATACTCTGCAATTTTTTTCTGTTCATTGATTTCAACATCACTCAATGTTGGATATCTAACTGTTTCTGTAATAAGTTTGAACATTTTTTCCAAATCTTTGTTGAAAACAGACGCCTGGTACATAAGACATTCTCTTGAAGATGAACATTGATAATTCCCACCTAACAATTCCAATTGTTTTTGCATCTCTAAACCAGACAAGTTTTGTGTTGATTGGAAAGCCAATCTATCGATCAAATGAGTAGATCCTTTATTTTTTTCGTTTTCGTATCTTGAACCTGCTTGAACATATAAACCAAGAGCAGAAAAATGACCGGGAACATTACTTGTAGCTACTTTCAATCCGTTAGATAGTGTACTCAATTGGAAATCACTGGCAACAGAACTATAAAAATTCTTCTTAGTAAGAATTGAGCTTTGACTAGCTAATTTTTTGCAAATAATCAAAGATCTAAGCATTCTGGATAGTGCTTGTGTATTGATTTGTTACTTTTAATAATTTGTTTGTTGTATTATCATTATGCATCAATATCAGTACAACATATGTGTCGAGTAGATGGGGAAGAGTTGTGCTCTTTGTGAAGAGACATAGCGTCAGCCCATCAAAAGCGTGACTCTTATATTTACTGTCGTATTTGCGTAGTAGTTTGTGTTAGACGTTTACGCATCCTTCTCAACGACAACGACATGTTTGCGTCTTGGTGTTGCCCTGCTTGCTCTTTTAAGACGTAGTTGCGCCGTGTGCTGAATTTTTTTTCTGTTTCTGACAAATTACCCTGTCTTTGTTTTGTGACGTGATTTTTCTTTTTTTTTCGCTTTTCAAAGGTTATCATTGATCGAATGACTCAAATTTCAAGATCTTCTTTGAAATTGAAAAATTATTCAGAACTGCTTAACATATTGACATTTGTATTTAACATGGATTTCATTTGAAAATTTCAACCCCATTCAACTATATATTTTACGATTAAATTTCGGCTGATAAACAAGTCCACTCCCCAAAACAACAATAAAATATGGTTCGTTCATTTGAAATTAAAGTTCCTGCTTCATCTGCCAACATTGGTCCCGGTTATGATGTTCTTGGGATTGGTTTGTCATTGTTTTTGACATTGAAAGTCACTATTGATTCCAAGAGCTCTGAAAAAAGTAATGCTGATTCAAACAACTGTTTAATCGAATATACTGAAGACAGTGAAGGTTTTGGTGATGTTCCATTACAATCTGATAAAAATTTAATCACCAAGACTGCGTTGTATGTTTTGAGATGTAATGGGGTGAGACAGTTCCCAACTGGAACCAAACTATTGATCGATAATCCAATCCCACTAGGTAGAGGTTTAGGATCCTCTGGTGCAGCCGTTGTTGCAGGTGTTATTCTTGGTAACGAAGTTGGTCAATTGAATTTTTCCAAACAAAGAATGTTAGATTTCTGTTTAATGATTGAAAGACATCCAGATAATATTACTGCAGCTATGATGGGTGGATTTGTTGGATCATTCTTAAGAGATTTAAGTCCACAAGAAACTGAAAGAAGAGAAATCCCATTAAGTGAAGTATTGGATGTTCCAAGTGGTGGTGAAGACACTGGATTATCTCCTCCATTGCCACCAACTGATATTGGGAGACATATCAAATATAATTGGAACAACAAAATCAAATGTGTAGCCATCATTCCAGATTTTGAAGTTTCTACAGCAGATTCAAGAGGAGTCTTACCAAGTGCATACACTTCTAAAGATTTGGTTTTCAATTTACAAAGACTAGCTGTGTTGACTACTGCTCTAACTCAAGACCCACCAAATCCAGATTTGATTTATCCATCAATGCAAGATAGAGTTCATCAACCATACAGAAAAACATTGATTCCAGGATTGACTGAAATTTTACAAAGTGTTACTCCAAAGACTCATCCCGGTCTACTAGGGATCTGTTTATCAGGTGCCGGTCCAACCATTCTTGCCGTGGCTACTGACAATTTCGAAGATATCGCTCAAGAAATCATTAATATGTTTGCCAAGAAAAACATCACATGTAGATGGAAACTACTGGATCTAGCTTACGAAGGTGCCGTTGTGGAAAAACTTTGATTCTTTTGCGCTTTTTGCTCTTTTTCAAAACCACATATATATATATACTTTTCTAATATACTATAATACTACTGTAAATGCTACTCTTCCCAACAATAATCATAAATTTGGATTTAATCAATTAATTTTTTTCAACTCTTACCCCGTCGCGGTAGTTTTTTCCAAAGCAACAAGTTTTGGTTGCAAAAAAAAAAACTTTAAAGGTGAACAGAAAGGGAAGCAAGGTATAATCGAAATTGATTTAATGCACTTTGTTAGCACAGATATCTATCATGAAAAAGTTCAAAAACCAAGAGATTTGACCATTGTCGTTTGGGAATATAACTGGGTTTTTTCTAATTATTAAAAAGTTTCACAAGTGACACACACATACAACACATCATACAATAAAAAAACAATGTCAAGCAACAAAGATTCCGTATCGTTGGGTTTACCTATTCCATCGTTTTCCAGTGTTCTAAAATATACCTCACTTTTCGTAGTGTTGGTATATGCTGGATACAAAACATTCACCGGGAACGGGGAGGATATCAATATTGGGTTATTCTTGTCAAGAGTCTCTCCTTATTTTTGGGCAAATTTGGGGATCGCCGCATGCATAGGGCTTAGTGTCTTTGGTGCTGCATGGGGGATCTTTATTACAGGGTCCTCTGTTATTGGTGCCGGTGTTAGAGCTCCAAGAATCACTACTAAAAATTTGATCTCTATTATTTTCTGTGAAGTTGTGGCCATTTACGGTTTGATCATGTCCATTGTCTTTTCTTCTAAAATTACTGTTGCCACTCCAGAAACTATGTTCAGTCATAGTAACATGTATACCGGATTTTCCTTATTCTGGGCCGGTTTAACTGTTGGTGCTTGTAATTTGATTTGTGGTATCTCTGTTGGTGTTACAGGTGCCACTGCAGCTGTTGCAGATGCTGCAGACAGTGCATTGTTTGTTAAAATCTTGGTTATCGAAATTTTCGGTTCCATCTTAGGGTTATTGGGTCTAATTGTTGGTTTACTAATGGGTGGTAAAGCTGTTGAAATTAAATAATTAATTTCTTTCTTCCTTCCTTTCTTTTATTTATCTTTCATATATAAATATATAAACTCACGCAACTTTATAACGCAAATGTACACTTTTACTACTATTCATTCTTTAAGATAAACACTTTATTGATTAAATATACACACACTTACTATATATCTCAAATTACTCTTTTTTGTAGTCTGGATTTTTTTTCAGAATAACAACACCTTCTAGTTTGCTTGACAAACTAATGTATTCATTATCTTCTAGTTCTGCTCTTTCACCATGATTTAATAAAACAGGTGTCGAATGGGTGATCCATCCGGTAATAGTCTTTGGTTTACCCGCTTGACCAACAGTATCAACAGCTTCACCGACTCTGACATTCACCTTAATTGGTTCTTCATCTTCGTTCAATGTAATAATATATTTAGGTCTAATACCACCATTCAAATAATAGAAAAAATAGTGATGTTCAATCATGAATGCAGGGCTAGACAAACCAACCATCACTGTAAGTAATGAAGCCAAACTAACTTTATTCATTATTTGGGCATCATTATATATATCTAATGTAAGTGTACCTTTACCTAAATGAACTAAACCTTGTGCCATTCTGGTAATAAATAACATATTTTGAGAATTGGAATAATAACTTGCTAAATTTCTTAATAGTTGAGCTAATCTGGCATTATTAGTACCTGCACCACACAACCCCATTGCATAAATTGCATTATTTGCAACATCTAAATCCTCGTCATGAGAGTATCTTGACAAAGTTTCAAATATACGAATTTCTGGGTTAGATGTAGAAATCAATGCCATAGCCAATGGAACAGCTCTCTTGACGTGTTCATTACCATAATGCATCAAATGGGAAAAATGTCTCAAAGACATTTCTTTACCAATGTTTTCTCCCATTGCTACCATGGCAATACCAAAAACGGCATAGATAGATTCGTCAGCCAATCCCAGTTTAGAACTATTTTTTTTCTCTTCTTCTTTGGTTTCTGCTTCCACTTTACTCTCTCCTTCAGTCTTTGTAGATGCAGCAGCGTCTTTCTTAACTTCTTCTCCTTCGCCATCAACTTCCATGTTATCTTCTTCATTATCAGCTTCGTTGGTTTCTTCTAAAACCGTAGAAGCGCCAGTAGTACCTGCATTTTCAAACCCAGTTGGAGCAGCTGTATCTAACGCATCTTCTTCGTCTTCATCTTCATCACCAACTTCTTCACCTTCTTCAGCAAATTGTTCAGCTTTTGGAGTCAATTTATTTAATAAATCTTGAACCAACAAAACATCACCAGAACCAGCGAAAGCACAGGACATGACCAAAACTTCAATGGAATCCATGACTGGATTATCCATGGCAGTTATAGTTTCCAAAACATCATCAGCAGCATAACCCATACCCAAATATAACAACCCTAGAGCCAAACTTAAAAATCTAGTCCATTCAGTCTTCAATTCGATATCCGATCTTTCCAATAAGTTATCCATAATAGCAGCAGTAATGTCACCATTGCAAGTCCCAACAAAAGCATGACCCAAGGCCAATGCAGCAACAGCACTTGTTTGAATTGGAGTACTGACATCTTCAACTAAAGGCAACAACAGCCCTAATAGTTCGTCATTTTTAGAGCCCGCGAATGCAATACCCAACCCCAAAATGGCTGATGTACTAATTTTTGGATTAGAAGAATCTATATAATCTTGCAACAATAACAAAGCAGGTTCAACATCCCCATCGTGAACGCCACATGCAGCTAAACCTGTACCTAATAAAGCACCCGCTTTTATTTCAGGTTCCTCCACATACAAATATTTATCTAAATGTTGTAAACCGTCTAAATTCCATTGATTGATAGAGCCTATGCTAGCCACGGTAGAAATCATACCATCGCCTTTAGTTTTGTATACCCAATTGTCATCGTTAAGTACCAATTTATCGTTACAATAACCCATGTTCAAATAACCATTAACAAATGAAGCAGCTAAATTCTGTTGAGCAGAGTCAATGCCCGTACCAAATGGACTTCCAGAAGTTTCTAAATGACTCTTGTAAATATCTTCAGGAACTTTTGGAGCTATCAAATTCAATTCTTTTACCAAATATTGGAAATGTTCAGATAATTTTGTATTCCCAATGATTGCATTTACTTCATCATCTTTCTGGAAAGATGATCTTTGACCACTCAAAATGTATGCTAATTGTTTCTTCATTGGGATGTCTTTTTCTGCTGCATCAAAGACTTGGGAAATCAAATTCTCGTCATCTAATCTAATAGCTAAAAACAAAGCGTCACTTAAATGGTTTTCAGATAAATAAATAGAGTAGGCAGTCTGCAAAAAAGAAGTTGCATCTTGTTGTGGTAATAATGGAACACAACTGACCATATAGTGACAAACTCTTTCAAAAATGTTTTCATCCACAAACTGAGGTAAAGTATGAATACGTTCCACTTCAGATAGTAAATCAACAGCATCGGCTTCGCCGTTGTGTTTTAAAAAATATGGAACAATTTCATAACTTAGTGCTAACAAATCTTCTTTGCTGAAAACTTCAGACAAAAGTTTTGTCAACTCTGTTTCTTTTCTATCCTCATGTTCTTCTTGGATGGACTCTTTGATGTCTTTATTGTCTTCTTTCTCTGCATCGTTATCTTCAGAGTCAGATTCTTCCAAGATCAATTCAGAGTAAACTTCTCCAATTTCCAAAGCCAAATGACGCATGTATTCATGGCCCCATTGCTCTATGTTTTTTTCTAAGGACAAACATCTAAATTTTAAAGAGTCATGTTTTCCGTTATCAGAGTACGTGGTACTTAACACAGACAAAACGTCTGCTAATGCCGATTTCAAATCCTTCAATGTCCAAGCGTCATATAGTTCAGATAATTTAGGATAGAAAGGTCTTAAAAATTTCAAAGGTTTAGGAACAGCAGTCATTGAGCTAGTAGAGTTCTTGATCAGCTCCTTCAATTGGTCTAACGAAGGCTGGTAAAGAGACTCGTCATTTTCAGTCAATCTTGTAACTAGCAATTCCAAGTCTTCTTTCAATTTTGCATCTTCTTCAGATAACTCCTCATCGTTTTTGTTTTGTTCCTTCTTTTTTTGATCTTTAGCAATTTGGGTTTCAGCGTTGGTGTTCTTAGTGGAATCTTTGTCCATATCGACGTCTTTATCTTTGATTCCAGACATATTTTGGTTCGATTATCTAGTCCCTCTCTGTTTTTGATATTTTCTCCATACACATTGGAGAGAATGGTTAAAATGTACACCGAGTTTTGCCACCGTCCTTAAAAACTCAGGAAAAAAATATCCTGAATCTATTTGCCTGGTGAACGTCAAACCGTCAGATGACGCAATAACGTCTGTTGCCACAATCAATTGATCAAACATTCTTGATCAATAAATAACTAGGTCAATAAAAGGTTTTCTGTACTTGATTTGCACTTTAGTGTGTTAGAGCAGTATATATTGATATACATATGTGTTACTATGTGGAAGAAAGAAAAAAAACACAAATGTTATTTATTATTTGTTGTCAAAAGCACCGGAAAAGGCTTGGTCAGCCCAAGACAATAACTTGTCAAACACAATGGTGTTTGCGTTGTGATAGCTTATACCATGATCGCTATCAGGGAAAACCATCATGTCATAGTTTTTCACGTTTGCCAAGTTTATTTGGTCCAATAGTTTGGCCATGTTTTGGAAATGAACGTTGTCGTCACCTAAACCATGGCATAGCAAAAATCTCTTTGATTTGGCAATTGCTTCAACATCGTTCACTTTACAAGCACTGTAACCATCAGGATTGATATCTGGGGTGTGCATGTATCTTTCTGTATAAATAGAGTCGTACAATCTCCAGTCTGTAACAGGTGCAACAGCCATCCCGTAATTGAAAGTTTCACCAGCATCTTTCTCTAAAGTTTTTAAAGTCAAATATCCACCATAAGACCATCCGAAAATGGAAATTTTCTCAGAGTTGACATATCTCTTAGAAGAGTACATTTTTGCTGCAGAAATTTGATCTCTAGCTTCGTAATCTCCCAAGTTGTCTCTCACAATAGATCTGAAATTTTTCCCCTTAAACCCAGTACCTCTATTATCAACACAAACAATAATGGCATTTAGTTGTGATGCAAAGACTTCATTGAAACCAACAGAAAACACGTTTTGAACACGTTGGGATCCTGGACCACCGTACATGGAAAACAACACAGGATAATGATCTCTCAATTTTGGATTGAAGTTGTTTGGCAAGACCTCGTAAGAGTTGACAAGGATATCTTCACCTTGATCGTCGGCGCCTAAATTTAGCTCTTGGAAAACTCTTTGAGGAATATCATATTTAGCAACTTCTTGAGCCAATTTCTCATTTTTCTCCAAGTAGTATAAAGTAGAACCTTTAGTGTTTCCCATTAACAAAGAATCTTTGTTATCTGCTTTGAAATCAATAACTTTTTGATATGGAATACCTGGGCCGCAGTATGATAGAACAGCAAATCTTCCACCAGCAGAAAAAGAAGTGGCATACCATCCTACCTCTGCAGTATTGGTCAGCTCTTTAATTTCTAGCGGCTTCAACAAATTGACAACGTAAAGATGTCTTTCTACTGAGGATTTCTTGGTGGCAACAAAATAAACGTCGTTGGTTGAGTAGTCAAAGGCAGCAGCACCACCATCGACTTCCCAGTCTCCAGAGGTCAATGGAACAAACTTTGAGTCGCCAGCTTTTGCAAAATACACCAAGTGGTTCCAGCCTTCAATAGCAATAACGTCCAAGTATCCATCGTGGTTTCTTTGCAAAGTTGAGTTTTGAGGGATATGCTTGGTGAAATGAGTGACTTCGTGCCACCCTGAACCCGAGTTTTCTGATCTTGTCAATACATTAGTTTGGGCAATGACATCAATCAAGTGAACATACATATCGTCAGCACATCTATTTGTAATTTTCGCAATGAATTTGGAGTCACCAACCCAAACAATCTCGTTTACAATGTAACTTGGATCTTCCAAGGGAAAATTCAAAACGGTGTCGTTGGCAAAATCAAATGTTTTTAATTCAACCACTGGATTAGGAAATCCGGCTTTTGGATATTTGATTGTTTTAACTTCTGGGTACATGTCGTCTGTTTTTTGCACGTAGTACGGAATAGCAAACTCTGGGACACTTGTTTCGTCGATTCTGTAGAAAGTAATGTATTGTGAGTTAGGAGACCACCATAATGCAGAATCTCCTTCCAAAACTTCTTCTTCGTAGACCCAGTCTGGTTTCCCGTTGAAAACTTGCGCTGATCCATCGTTAGTGACTCTTTTGATGGTTTTCCCAGCGTTTACAGAATAAACATAGATATCGTTTTCCAAAACATAAGCGATCAATTCAGAATTTGGAGACCAAGTGGCATGAGCTATGTTTTCCCCAATCTTGGTGAATTGTCCCTCACTCACATCGTAAACAAAAAAAGTTCCGAATGAAGAGTGTCTCCAGTTTTTCACAGTTTTCGTTCTAATCAAAACTTTTGATAAGTTTGGTGAACTAACAAAGGAGTCGACGTTGTAGGTAGTATTGTTATCAGAAATAAACTTTTTACCCTTTAAAATGATTTTTTGATAATCAATGTCGAACACCGATTTAACCACATACTCTTCATTTTCGTAGGTAACAAAAAGCCCCATATCGTTGGATATCGAGTCCACAGTGTTGATCCATTGTAAAGGCTTGTAAACGGCACTTAGGGACTTGTTTCTCACCTGCTCGAACGAGACCTTGGCAAGTCCGTCTCTTGGTGTATCGTTTCTCTCACCGCCTGGAAGACCCGGAGTGTTGTTGTTGTAGCTCAATTTGTTGATCGAGCCAATCAAAAGTGCTGAGCCGTAAACTAACACTATGATAAGAACCAAATACTTCACAACAAGCGCATGATTGTTGTTGTTTTTAGGAAATATCGAATCTCTAATATCTTCCCCTGTCGTTTTGATTGAGGAGTAAGTGTCTTTTTTCTTTCCAAAAACCATTGTTCAATTGGCTTCTTCAGATTTCTTATTGGTTAAAACATTGAGCTTTTTAAAAAACATCAAACATTATAATCACACCTTAAAATATGTTACAAAAGTTGGTGCCTGCACTTCTTTTCGTAAAGTTGAAAAAAGACACGAATAAAAAAAAGAGCCAATCGGTTATTGAAATAACGGATAATGACCCCCGTGTATTACTTGTCAAGAAACATCAAAGAAGTCCTCTCAGGACACGCTACTTCGTAATGATATAAACTTTTCATAAAATAAACTCTCCATAGGATGAGTTTTACATAAGATTAAAAACTCACAGCGACATTCTGTCCAAACCAAACTCCAACTCTTTCTCAAGATCCAAAAACTGTGACAAAACTGTCTCTTCGTCTGCTAGCAAGGCGCCATTCGCAATGTTTGGCCCTGATGACGCACCTGTGTTTGTTGGTCTCGATACCGGAACAGTCTCGTTGTCATCTGAGTAGTATGCTTCATTGCTCTGCGCCGAGATTCCGGCCATCTCTTGGGGTCTGGGAGGCAAGTCTGTCCCGTGTGGAGGCAAGTTGTCAGCAGAAATACCTATATATGATTCGTGGACTATGTTGTTGTTGCTTACTGGAACAGTTTGTGCATCTAAAAATTGGTTTTCAATAATTTGTTGATCGTTTGGTGAAATTTTTTGTACTTCTTCTCCACTTGGGGTATTATTCTCTTCGGAGTTATCTAAAAATGGTTGTCTGACATAACTTCTGAAATCATGGACTTCGTCAATGACCATTTTTTTCAAATCTTCCAGTTCGTTAATACATTCAAAACCAAAATCAAAAGTCACTGCACAAACAGGTTCATCAGATGGATCGTGCCATATAGATAAATATGGATGTTCCAATGCTTCATTCACTGTTATTCTTTGTTGTGGATCAAAAGCCAACATTCTTTCCAATAAATCCAAAGCATCTGGATTAGCATCTGGGTACAAAGAAGCAAACGAAATTTTTGGAATGAAACCTAGTTGGTGGATATAATCTTGCACATTTTTAGAACTTATTCTTTTCAAAGTTGTTTCTGATGGAGTACCTAGTACTTGCAAAATTCTGTTTAATTGATCAACATAATCTTTCCCTTTGAAAATTGGTTTCCCACCCAGTAATTCTGCTAAAATACATCCTGTAGACCAAACATCAATAGCTTTTGTGTAACCTTGATAACTCAACATGATCTCTGGAGCTCTGTACCATCTTGTAGCCACATATTCTGTCAAAAATTGATTGTTTTTAACTGGATTTTCAGAATAACCTCTAGCCAAACCAAAATCACAAATTTTCAATTGGCAATCCGCATTAACTAACAGGTTCCCCGGTTTCAAATCTCTGTGTAAAACATCTGCACTATGAATGTATTTAAGACCACACAATATTTGATATATAAACGATTGATAGTGGGCATCACTCAAGGGTTGTCCTGATTTGATGATTTGATGCATATCACATTCCATCAATTCTTCATAGAGATACAATCCATTAAACTCGTTCTGCTGGTTGAAAACAATATCGACATCGTACAAACACGTGATATTTTTGTGCCCTCTGAAATGTCTCAACAATTTCAATTCCCTAAGGGATCTTTTACAAAGCAATGTTTTTTGGAAAATGTTGGTGACTTTCTTGATAGCGACTGTAGTGTCCTCCTGTGCTTCTGTAAATTTTGCAGAGCAAACAACACCATAAGCCCCTGTCCCAATTTCCTTGATCAACTGGAATCTCTTGTCCACTGTGAAATCTTGGTTGTACACTTTGAAAGTGTGACGTTCAATATCTGTTTCTGCCATTGTTTTCGCGTGTTGGTCTATTGGTCTCTTCGAATCCACCTTGTTTCCATCTAAATTTCAAAAGTAACTATCCTTTAATATATATACAATCCAGAAACACCGATTATACCTTTCTTCGACAATGAGAGAGAAAATGGAAAAATAGAAAAATTTAGTTCAAATAGCAGAGTAAGTGCATAGAAACAAAGGCGGGTTGTTAATATTATTATTTTTTTTAGTAACTTAAAATGTTTCTAAATTTAAACACAAAAATGTAATAGCAGCTCATTGAGGATTACGTATATCGTCATCTTCATCGTGTATCCATGACTTGTTCTAAAGACTGGTAGAATGCCTTGACGGTATCGTTTGCTCTTAACTGTCTGATATTGAAATTTTTTATTTCCAAAGAATCTTTTGAAACGGCTCTTGAGAGAGCAACGTAGATTTGCCCAACTTCGAAAACTTTTTGTAAATCAACTTTTAATCTTTGAATAGTTTGCCCTTGAGCTTTATGGATTGAAATAGCATAACATAAGATCAATGGCAGTTGTGTTCTGGAAATATAGTTCTCTCTATTTGATTTACTCAATTCAAGTTTAAATTCTTGTCTTATTACCAGAACTTCCTTAAATCTATTTCTCGGTAAAGAGAATTTGACAACGGGCAGAAGATGCGAAAGTTGATCCAAAGGAGTAGATAAAGATAACGAGTTTGGTTTTTTCTTGGATCTAGCCTTCGTTATTAAAAAATCCATTCTTGCTCTAATCAAATTATCTCCACTAATGATATAATTTTTCACTTCGTCAGGAACATCTTCCTCAGTGTTAAGCAAGCAACATCTCGAAATTAACCTCATTTCACGAATATAAATATTCTTGTCAACACCATTATATATTTTTTTACTTCTATCGTATACTTCCATCGTAGTGAAGAATAGAACAATTCCAACTGTACCATTAACTAATTCTTCGTCAATATTCTTAACCATCATTACTTGTGCATCTTCTTTTAGTAATAAATCTTCTTCCACAAGGAAACTGTTATTCAACATATTTTTCTCTTGTTGTTCTCTACCTCCTCCCAATGAAAATAAATCTATACTTTTAAACATCTGAGATAAACCTTTTAAATTTTCCATTCTTCTTGTATTAGCTCTCATGACTTCGTTTCTTGTTGGATATAATTCTGTAGGTTCGATTTTATCCTCATATTGGATTTCTCTATCCAATGATTTAATTAAATTCATTGTTTTCAATGAAACTTTTTCACCATATCTTATTTCATTCAACATATCAATTAAATCATTATCTTTTTGTCTGAAAATTTTATTTAATAAAATAGTCTTGTTGATGGCTTGACCCCAAATTTTACTTTGGAAACAAAATTTCATTGAACCTTTAGCAGCGTTTCTATCTTCAATCGGTGGTAATTGGAAAAAATCACCTGTCATAACAATTTGTATACCACCAAATGGTTTTTCATTTTTCAAAACTGATTTTGCTACAAAATCTAATTTATCTAAAAATGAGCCATCAATCATACTGATTTCATCAATGATTAATACACGAGTATCTTTCCATCTTTGCATTGAAGCTCTATTTTTCTTAACCATTGCAGCAAGTCCACTGGGTGGGCCTTGTCCAATACCAAATCCACAAAATTTATGAATAGTAATCCCACCAATATTCACTGAAGCCAAACCTGTTGATGCACAAACTGCAATTGAAGTTGGTCCAAATTTCATCCTTAGTTTTTTAATAATTGTCTTTAAAAGAACAGATTTACCTGTTCCTGCAGAACCTGTGTAAAAAACATTTAAATTATCACGAACAATATAATCTAAAACAGCTTTCTGTTCTTTTGTGAATACAATGTTCCCATCGCCCACTGCAAAGTTATCTGCAATTGAAGATGATGAAGATGAAAGAATACTATTATTCTTAGTCTGTAATACTCTCACCCTTGAACCATACATCGATTTAATACCATTTGCTTCTGGATTTGCCGTTGGTTTTGGAGAACTGGTAACACTATTACTATAAGAGGGTCTTCCATGACTACCAAAATTATTTTGTGTTTGTTTATTCGAAGGTGAAGTAAAAGAAGTGAAAGATGTTGATGCAGTGGAAGATGATGTTGTTTTTGAAAGAAATGGTGGTTTAAAATTTTGTACCATTGTTCTTTTTTTTTTATTTTGTTTGATATATTCTAATTCATATGTACTTTGGGAAGATGATTGCACTGTCAATTCACTTATGTCTTCATCTTCTTCTTCAAAACCATCATTTGCACCACGTCTTTTCAAACTGGTAAGAGAAGAAAATGAGGAAGATGATGATGATGATGATGAATGTACTGGTTGTGATAATGCATCAAATAGATTTTTTCTAGCATTACTGTTTGCTGAAGAAGAATTCAATACATCACGACTCTTATTTTTTTTCAATGATGATCCGATTGAAGCTATCTTTTCAGGAGAAATAGTTATCTTAGGAGAAGGTGATGATTTTTTATTAAAAATAGCAGAAGAAGATCTTGATTGAAAAAAATTAGTTATTGGTGTAACACCTTTCTGTGCAGTTGCTTTACCTTTACT
>JAKTSY010000157.1:116040-161040 GCA_030580555.1 Hanseniaspora taiwanica (nom. inval.) | reverse complement strand
AACCCACCGCATTCCATGGTTCCTGTTCCTGGAGCACCGCTTGGATCGATAACATCGATATCAACAGATATATAAACAGGTTTATTTGGATCAATAACTTTTAATATAGAATCAACTATACCTTGAGGTCCAATTTCCATAATTTCATCTGCATGAATTCTATGGAAACCAACATCATCGTCATCCATGTAGTCATCGTAGTCTGTTCCTGAAAGTCTTGTTCTCAAACCAACATGGATATTGTTTTTTTCAGAGATTAAACCTTCTTGATATGCTAACCAAAGCATTGAACCATGGTTGAAATCAGTTATATTGGACGACCAAAAACTTGGAAATTTAGATGGAGACCACGTATCTAAATGAGAATCAAAATGAATCATTTGAATATCATCTCCTCCATAAACTTTATTCATTGTTCTAAGAATAGGTAACAATATACTATGATCTCCTCCAAGAGAAATTAATCTTGGTGGATGATACTTGGTTTTTTCTTTTTCGGTAAAAGTAGATGGTCTGTTGATTACCAAATTTTCATATGCTGCACTCATTTGTTTTAATGCCAATCCATTGTCCATTGGTGTTACTGGAATATCTCCACAATCAATGATTTTGGCCCAGTTTTGATATGGGTTGATTCCAGCTCTGAAATTGAAACCTCTCATTGAGGATTGTCTTTGTGACCCTTTTCTTATTCCATTAGGTCCAAATCTCGCACCGGCTCTAAATGTAGTGGCTGTATCAAATGGAACACCAATTATACCAATATCAAAATCCAACGTTCTGTTTAAAAGACATTTTTCATGGGGTAAATGTGCAAAAGTTTGTATGCCTTGAAATGGCCAATCTTGACCCCATATCTCTGCCAAGGTGTCTTTATGCTCTTGACGGAAAGACGTGGATGAAGAAGAAGAATAGATCTCGTCAATGTGTACACATTCAATGGTATGAATACCAAGTGTAAGAATAACCAGAAGTGCTGTCAATAAACTGCCTGATGCCATTTTTGTGTGGTTTGTTTATAGATTTTCTTACTTAAAATACCAATTGTTCCTTGTAACCATTACAAAGAAAAACACAAACACACACACACATACATGTATATATATACGATTTTCGATAGCACAATTACAATCTTTCATCAGATAAGAATAGTGAATACAATTTTTATTCCCGAGCGCATCATTTTTTCACCGCAGGTTATCAAAGGTGGTATTATTTCCTCGGGAATTTTAAGAAAAAAAAGACAAATCTGATACAGAGAAACAAAAAGGGATAAAAAATAAATATACAGAGTACATATAATATAGATGGATTAAGCGCCAAGTAATAAAGATTTGTCAAGTGGTCCCTTTTTCACCATTGAGGTCAATAATTCATATGCAACTTGTGCACCTGCCAATGAAGTGATTTCTAATGGATCGTATGGTGGTGACACTTCTACAATGTCTGCACCAATGATATTCAAGTGATCCAATTTTCTCAACATGTAGATCAATTCTCTTGTCAAGAACCCACCGCATTCCATGGTTCCTGTTCCTGGAGCACCGCTTGGATCGATAACATCGATATCAACAGAAACATAAATGGGCTTGTCTCTTGGAAGATGATCAATGATTTTCTGGGCCATTCCTGCAACTCCAATGTCCATAATCTCATCAGAAAAAATTCTCTTGAATCCAACATCATCATCTTCGTCAAAATCGTCCCATCCATCTCCACTGATTCTGGTTCTCAATCCAACATGTAAATTGCCCCTTTGTGCAATCAACCCTTCTTGGTATGCTAGCCACAACATTGAGCCATGTGTAAACTCACTTGTTTCAGAACTCCAGTAACTTGGATATTTGTCTGGAGCCCACGTATCCAAATGAGAATCAAAATGTAAAACATAGATTTCTCCGTACACTTTGTGTAAACTCCTTAAAATAGGCAGTAATATACTGTGGTCACCTCCAAGAGAAATAAGTCTTGGTGGCAAAGCTGTATCCATGGTAGAGTTCCGTTCCAAAATCAGTTCGTCGTAAGCTGCAGACATCTGTCTTAGAGCCAGTCCATTGTCCATTGGGGTTACCGGAATGTCACCACAATCTATCACTTTGGCCCAGTCATCAAAGGGATTCAGATCAGCTCTGAAATTGAAACCTCTCCACATATCTTGTCTTTGCGAGGCCTTACGAATTCCACTGGGCCCAAAACGCGCGCCTGCTCTGTAACTTACTGCTGTGTCAAAGGGAACACCAATAATCCCAATATCAAAATCTTCTTTCGCATCCACCAAACATTTTGTATGTGGCAAATGTGCAAATGTTTCTATCCCTTGGTAAACCCAAAATCCTCCCCAAATATCTTCTAGGGAAGGTTCTTCTTTGCTAAGATCAAATGCAGATTGAGGTTCTACAACGTGGGCATTGTTGAAATATGCTAAAAAAAGTAGTGCTACTGTGCTTGATAATTTCATGATGTCTTGGGAGGAGGAGGGGAATTTCTTTTTTTTTTTTTGAAGTAGTTAATGATCACTGTCTCACCACTTCTGGTATATATATATACTAACATACATAGCTTTTTTCTTATCAGGGCCATTTATCTATTACAAAAGTAGTTTTTCTCTCGAAAAGATACAGAATTCCCGAGGAACATTACGTCAAATTCCCGAGCAGTTTTTTTTTTTTTTTAATCGATTAAAGCCCTTGTACGAAATGCGCATTCCATAATCAGTTAATGGCGCCTAGAAATAACTTCAATACCATTTGGAAAGTTTCAAAATATCTTCTTAGTAATGTGATGACCAAACACAGACAAAAAAAAACCATGGCAAACCAGAGATACATTGTGGAAGAGATTGCATAGAATATGAATATGAAAGATGTGACAAGTTTGACACCTATCGGGTACCAAACATATAGTATTCTTGAAAGTCTAATCATCAACGATGTGCCAGTAGGCACCGGGTCCCACAGGAAAATCGAAGAGACGTAGTTCTGTGTATAGTAAACGACAATGTTGTGAAATTTCGATAGTAAGCCGAGGGAGTCGTTTGAAATATACAAGAGATTCACCTCATGGGTCAACGCGTCTCTTTTCAAGACTTTGACCCCATCCCAGTACGACCTCAACTCGCCCACAATGCCGTACTTTGAGTGCGTCACCTCGGACATAAGGATCGAGGTTAAGTTGTAAAGTGTGATGGGTAATAAAACAGCAACCATAAACCGGTCGAGCACGAGCAGCCACCGTAGAAACCCCCGTATCGCCTGGCCCTGTCTATTCGACACAAACGGTGGTGCACCAGTATTGTCTCTGAGACCATGGTTTTCTTGTCTCTGCGTATTCATGACTACTTTTGATATGATTCTGTTCACTCTCTTTTTTTATGTATAGATATTATATCGCTTTTTACCCTATCTTGAAATCACAAATTTATTATCCTTAATATTACAATTTTTTTTGTTGGTTTTATTGAATATTATCGACTTTTCAAACGGGTTTCATTAGTGAGGCAGGGTATTTTCTCTATGCAAGGTAGGTAGTGAGCTGGAACGATGATCCATCACTAACCACCAAGAAAAAAAACCCCCCAGGAAGAATGCAATTGAGATTACTAAGCCTTGTTGCCTGTCTGCTGGGTTTCCTAAACAAAATCGTCAGTGCAAACACAGAAACAATCATCATCGATATTCCGAAAGATGTTCCCCATGTGCATCACCACCAATACAATGAAAAAAACAAGGCGATATCACTGCACCACACAAATCACAGAACTGAAAGGTTCAACCTAACACCGAATACGAGACACACGATAGAGATTTTGGATTATGAGCCTGACATGCAGTACCTGGCCAAAATATGCTGGAGTGCCATACATCCGGTGTCCATCATGCATATCGATTCCGAGTTCGACAAGCACGTTTCACTAAAGCTTTCCTTCGACATCGTGCAGAGCGGACCTGTATTGAACCAGCTTGAGATTCCAATAAACGTCTCGGTAGACCAATTGATTTATGGCCTTCCCGTGACTTTGCTTTCCACAATACTGTACATCATTGTGATTTTATCTATATCCTTGTTTACTATATACAAGTTTTTCACCATGGACAATAAAAAAATAAAAAAATCTTGATTTTACGAATATATACATATTGTATAAACACTATATAATTCACAGTTCTGGATTCAAAATAAAATCACAAAAATATTTAACTGCAGCATAACTTTCTTTACCTACTGGTCTTATAAATTTAGAAGGCAATAAAAATCCGTGATTCCCAGTGTCTCTTAATTTCAATTGAAATGCCCAATGTGCTCTATGATGATACATGTAGTCTAGAGCGGACCCTGCACCTAAGCCAGGAGTGAAATCCGAACCTTTATCCTGACATGATGATAAAACGTTATATCTTTTCCCTGATTTATTTCTGATAGCTTTTGCTAATCCATAAGATAATTCTAATAAATTTTCAATATCTCTTGGTAATGCATCACATGAATAAGCATAAGGATACAAAACTTCTTGAGAATAAGAATGAAAATCCAAATAACCGTGTAATTTGAAGCTGTCACCTTTCTTGTCAATCAAGTAATTATTCCACGATTCTGCTTCAACAGCTTCAAAAGGTGCTTCTCCACTATAATCTTCACTACACGGATAATTTGTAGTACCTGTCCATTGAAAATCAAACGAATGGTCAATATCGATACCAAAACATCTTGGCCAATAAGTTTGTTGTCTATTTTTCCTCCAAAGTCTATCATGAGTCCATGTATAACTGAAACCATCTGGATTAAAAACAGGAATAATGAAAAAATCTAAATTTTCCAAAAAACGAGTTTCTCTTTTGAAAAGACCAAATCTATTCAATAATTCACTAGCAATAAATAAAACACTACTGACACTGATCCATTCTCTTGCATGGACACCACCAGTTAAAACAATAGTTTTCTTATTTTCATGAGGACTTGTTGTAGAATTTATATTTGTATTTGATTGTGTGGAAATATGTAGAGCTTTCATTTCTCTACCTTCAAAAGTTTGACCTACAAGTTCTAAAGTAGCTAGAGATGGGTGTTTCAAACATATCATTTCCATCCATGCGTAGATTGCATCTAAATCTTGATATGTATCGAAAAACGGATCTTTCACCAATGTTGAAAGAGAGTCGGTGTCGACTTCATTGTCTTGCTCATCATCACCTGAATGTTGACCATCAATCAGTTCTTGAACATCATCAATGATAACAGTACAAAAATCTGGCACGTTAAAATTCTTGGTAATTCTAAGATCAATGAAATTCTCATTTTTAGTCCAAACGTCTAGTTCTTGATCTTGTGGAATTTCAATAATTTTTTTTTCTTCCTGCTGCTGTTTAGAATAGTAATCGAGCGAATGTCTATTGTTAAGATGATTCATCATTTTACGACCTTCATCAGTATCTCTTACGCTCTCCATATCACATCTCATCACTTTATAATTTGAATAATTCACATAATCATTCTCATTCCCATGTATTTCTTTATTATAAACATTCTGTATATTAGAGATAGATAAACTATCAACACCAATTGTGAAAAAAAAAGACAAAACCAAACAACCCAACGGTATCACTGATTTCAACATTGTTCTTACTGTTTCTCCTTTGTCTCTTTGTTATCTCTGTACCTCTTAATTTTTTTACATAAGTTATTAGATTAATACAACATATATATATATATATTTATATTTAAACTGTAAATAACTAACCCTCGTGCTCTATCTATACTCGAGCTAGTTTTTTTTTTTTTTGTTAATTTTTGATTTTTCCCGGTTTTCAAGTTAAATATTATTATTATTATTATTATTATTATTATTATTATTATTATTATTTGTTAATTATTTTTTCGTAAACTCTAAGAAACAATTAAAAATAACCTTCGGGTAATCTAATTTGAGTTTTTTTTTTTTTTTCCTTTATCTTTTTCATTTTTAGAAAGAAAAAAAAAAAAAAAAATGTGACATATGTTCATATTTTTTTGCTTATTATTAGTCTTGTTAATATTATTATTACCATCATAATGAATTTAAAACACAACTATAACAATGAATCTATGTATGACATTAAATTAGAATTAAACTATTTTTTTTAAAGTATAATTAATATATTTAATCGGAATTCCAATTAAAATATTTATACATATATATATATAATTAATCATTTTTGTAAAAAAAAAAAGCTACATTTCAGTTATTTATTTGATATTTCATTTATTAAACACATATATCATTTCAATAAAAAAAAAAAAACAAAACGAAAAGAAAGCCAAATAACGAGTTCACAAACATCTTTTCCCCCGCCCCTTCTTTAAAAAAAATAATTAAAAAATAGAATAAAAAAATAAAAAATGAGTCCATCTGGTTTTGATTCATATCCTTCTGATCGTTCAATCAGTCCAACCAGTGCTGCTGTTGATGCCAATGGTGCTAGTATTCCAACAAAAACAATCAATGGAGTTGAGATTAATAAAGAAATCATGTCTAATTTATCAGAACAAGAATTGAAACTATACAAAATGTATGGGAAACTACCAAATAAAAAAGATATGCTTAAACGTAAATTAGAAGAAAGAAAATATTTTGATAGTGGAGATTATGCATTGAGTCAAGCAAATGGTTCCAAGAATGAGTATTCACATTTCAACAACTTACCACTAACCAATCCAAGTGGATTAAGAGAAAGTATCATCAAAAGAAGAATGAGCAGTGGTGCTTGTGTTTCTTTTGCTTCTCCAACAAGTGGAGCAGGGTCTGTTTCAAATGTTTCTAATGATTATTTTTATAACAACAATAACAATAGTAACAATGCTAACAATAGTGGTAATAACAATAACGTTCCAAATAGTATTAGTAACTCAAGTGGATTGGCTGCTGACAATAACAGAATTTCATCACAATCACCACTAGCTAGTAATGATTGTGATAGTAATAGTGCCAGTAATAATAATAATAATAGTAATTACGCAGGGCACGTGCATCAGCAGCAGAAATAATGATACCAAAAACATTCATACACTCTTCAGAGGAAGTCCTTCACCAAATAAATAGTTTACACATGTTAATATACAGTTTCATCATTTAGTTATTATATTTATATATACATATTAGAGAAAGACACATCGATTCTCACTGCTTCAAATATCTTGATAATTTACCAAATATTAAAACTGTATTGAAAACAAAATTAATATTCATTATGATTAAAGAAATCGATGGAGATGTAGTAAAATTGGCATTATTGAAAAAATTGAAAATTAAACCAAATAAACAACCGGTAAATAATAGAGATTTTGTTCCATCGAATAATAACCAAATTAAAATATTTAGTAAAAACCAAATAATTGATGTATTTCTTTCATCTTGGATTTCAATTTTTTTGAAAACTAAAAACATTCCCAATATAGAATTCGATAATTTAATTAAAGTTGTTAAACTTTCATCATTGTGTTGATCGTTATTTTTTTGATTGTAAAGAAAAAAATCCATAACATTCAAAAGTAATCCAAGTAAAACACCAATCAATCCAGAAACAATCAATGAATTATGATCTAAGAAAGGTTTTAAAACAATTTCCAAGAAAGGATGGATCAACATCTCTTTATTATAAAATTCGTTTAATATTCTGTTATAAAGCATTCCAATCAAACCCAAAACGAAAACACTTTTGAAAATTTTAGTAAAAGTAAAATTACTATTAGTATACTCACTCAATATTTTTCTAGTTTTACCGTTATTTGATGTTCCATTAATAGATGTGTTGGTTGGAAATTTTTTTTCTTCAACGGATAAATCTTCTCCGATATCAATATTTCTTTCGTTGATGTATTTTAGCATCTCTTTGCAAGACGGTAATGGGGTCTTGTCTGGTGAATGGTCCTGTATGTACTCCTGTGGATTGTAACCTTTCAGTTTCAAATAGTTGTCAACAATAACCATGTATCTATCTTCTTCTTCTTCCAAAATATGGTCGTTTTGGTCATACAACCCGTATAACTGCGGTGTAAGCAAGCTGCTGTACGATTTAGAGTTTGCGTCTTTCTTGTTCAAGGACATTGTGATGATGGTGCTTTGTGTATTCTCCTTTCCCTTTCAAAATGACATCGTTTAAAGTATTAAACTTCTCTAAATTTCGCAGATATGATCATAACTGTTTTATACTCCAATAACCAAAACACGTTAATATTTTTTTTTTTTTTTTTTTTTTTTTACTTTACTATGCAGTGCTTAAAAGCGAAAAATAGAAAAGAATGAAAGAAAGAAAATAAACAGGGCAACTAATTATCACATGATGTGCTATGCCAATTTAAAATTTAAAAGAAGATTGTATAGGAATTCAATTTATCTAAACGAGCCCCACTTCATTGAAGTATCAAAGACCCACAAGAGGAGGAGAAAAAAGGGGTGGTGTAAGTTTTTTGTAGTTTTAAGAAATGGCTGAAGGCAATGGAAGAGGCACAACTAGTAGGAGTAATATAGAAAAAAACAATACGCATGCTGCTAAATTAGGATTGTCCAATAAAAACCCATTGATCTCGTCAATAGCAGTCTTGGCTAAAAATCCAGTACGAGACGACTCATTGAAAAAACTATATGAGATTGCTGAAAGAGTATCGTATTTGATGAAACAAGAATCGTTCAAAGTGTTTCAACTCGTAGAGTTTTTTCCCAAAGATAAGTGTCTACTGGGAATGAACGTGAATAGAGGTGCCAAGATTATGATACGCCTGCGGTCACCAAATGACGAATTTAAATTTTTACCGATGGAGTCCTTGCTCGGTACTATGTTACATGAGTTGACTCACAACGTGTTTGGTCCGCATGACAACAAGTTTTACACTAAATTAGATGATCTATCATCAAAACAATGGTTGAATGAACAAAAAGGTTTGGTAAACACATTTTTGGGTCAGGGAAAACAGATTGGGACTGGATCACAACAGCCACAAACGATCAACTCTTTGGTCACAAACGGTAAAGTTTCCAAGATAGCTGCCAAAAAAAGAGGAGTGAAATTAGGCGGAAGTAAACCACCTCAGTTCATGTCAAAAAGCCCCAGAGAAATGGCACGCGCTGCTGCTCAGAGAAGACTAGAAGACAACAAATCGTGTGCGCATCATTTTGAAGGATCTGAAATATCTGTACAAGCAAAGGACAACAACGAGTTGGATGTTATAGTGCTAGATGATGAGTTTGATAATGAAAAAGAATATCACGATGAAAAGCTAATAGAATTGAGTTCGGATGATGATGATGACGATGAGGCCGATGAAACAAAGAGAGAATTGAAAGATAATGTCAGAGATGTAATTGTTGTACCAGATGATGAATAGAATGTGTATATAAAAGCTAGTCGACAAATAAATAAAACTTAAAATAGCGCTTGAAACTACTTTTTGAAAAGCCGCTTATGTCACGTGTTAAAGTGGTTAATTCAAACATTCTAGAATAGTCTTTTGCCACAAGTTTTAAACACCCACTATATTATTAGTAATCACTATTTGAGAACCTTTACAAGATAGAAAAAAAATAAATATAAACTAGACTATCAAGCCATCATACACCGAGTAACAGGATACACTAAAAAGACAAAAAAACATGAGCTCAAATACAATGTCTGGTCCTAAAAGTACAGGAATGTTGGAAGTTGGGAAACATTGTGATTTTTGTAGACAAATTGATTTTCTACCCTTCTACTGTTCTTCATGTAAAGGATGTTTTTGCTCAGAGCATAGAACAAGAGAACAACATCATTGTAAAAAATTGTTAGAAGAGCTTGCTGAAAAAAATAACACACAAGAACAAAAGATAAAAAACAATAACGGCCAGTATTTTAAAAATCTATTACCAGAGCCTGGGTACATAAGGGTATCGCAACCACAGGAAAACAATCTGAATGCAAAGGAGAAAACAACGATCAAGAGCAAACTTTTGAGTGAAAACAACTCAACGGCCCTTGCTAGGTTGAAACATTTTTTCGAAAAAATGAAACGAAAAACCAACAGCACATCATCATCATCCGTGTTCTCAAGGAATAAAAAAATAACTCCCAGCAATAAACTTATTGCAATGAGCAAAATGAAACAGACTGCTAAAGGCGATCCAAAAATTCCTCAAAATAACAGAATACATTGCAATGTGTATTTAATACTCGGCGAAACAAACACAAACGAGAAACTTCCCCTGAAACATGAATTTTTTATCAATAAAGTATGGCCTGTAGGAAGAGTTGTGGATTACTTGGCTGTTCAGTTGGATATTAAAAACATGAATTTGAGCGATGCCGCTTCAAAAGATGAAAAGTTGTTTTTGTATCTTGGTGAAGATATAAATTCGAAACTCTTGAATAGTAGCGACAGGGTTCTTGGGTCTATCAAAGATGGCGATACTCTTTACCTAGTTCGTGGGTTGCCAAATTAGCCCCGTATGTAATTGTGTGTGAATATAACAATACGTCTCCAATAATCTTGCTCATCACTTTGCCTGCGCAGCAATATCTATATATAGATTTGAGGAACATGTTGCGCAGAAGGCAAAAAAAAGAAAAAAAACCCCGAAACGACGAACAAAAAAGAAAGAAAGTGAGTGAAACAGTTTACAATAAGGTGGTATTCCTACCAAGAGACTAGTTAAGAGATACAAACAAGAGCTTCACTCCCCAGAAAGAAACTACACCACATAATGCCAGTGAATATTATAGGAAAAATTATTATGGATGGGCCTGACTCGATCCCGTACCTTCCACAGATCAAAAAGTACTTGCCATACTTAGCCGCGTTAGGGTTGATCAAATATATCTTCAAAGGGAAGAAAAACACATGGGAAAGAAATTTGCATGGGAAAGTCTACATTGTCACTGGTGCGACTTCCAATGGAATGGGTACCAGTACTGTTTTAGAGCTTGCTCAACGTGGGGCACAGCTTATCATTTTGACAAGAAAAATCGATGAGTGGACTTCCCAGTTTGTTGAGGATTTGAGAGAACAAACTAAAAACGAGTTAATATATCTTGAGCAGTGTGATATGAGTGATTTGTACTCAGTAAGGAAGTTTGCCACAAAATGGTTAGATAACACTCCACCAAGAAGATTGGATGGTGTTGTGTTGATGCACGGGGACGCAGAACCGTGGTTTAACAACAAAAAAAGAAAATCTAGTAATGACGGTATGGAATTGCAAATGGCCACTAATTTTGCAGGCTCTTTCCATTTATTAAACACATTATTACCATGCTTTAAATCTCAGCCACCAGACAGAGACGTTAGAATTATATTCACTACGTGTATCTTACAAGCCATGGGTGAAATTAACTTGGATGATCCATTATTCGAAAATGAAATGTTCAAATCTAGAAAGTTTTTTGCATCTGCCAAATTACAAATGAGTTTGTGTTGCTTAGAGTTACAAAGATTAATTTTGAAAGACAAAAAAGAAGATGAGGGAAATGTCACTGTTTCCCTAATACAACCTGGGCTGATGAGATCTTCTTCTCTAAGAAGTGTTATCAGTAATGGATCTCCATTTTTCCTGTTGTTTCTTTATTGTATTATTCTATATCCATTTTTCTGGTTATTTTTGAAAAATGGTTATTACGGTGCACAATCCGTATTGTATGCTGTCATGACACCTGAATTAGAAAAAGTGAACATCAAAGATTATTCAGTTAAATACATTGTTAATTGTGTAATAATGAAAAAATTTGCAAGAAGGGAATTCTATGATGAAGATTTGCAAAAACAATTGTACGAAAACACAGAAAAACAGATTAAGAAAATCGAAGAAGTATCAGCTATTAGAAGAAATAGAGAGAAGAAAAATGCTGAGAAGCAGACTGCATCTAAAAATGAGGACAAAAGTGCAACTTCAACAACATCTTCACAATCATCAAATACAAATACAAATACAAATGAAAAAACCTCATCGGCAAAAGCCAAGCCAAAGAGTAAGAAACAATCAAAGAAAACTTGAACACATTCATGTAAGGAGATATACGTACATATTTATATAATAGTGTAATCAATAATTCAAACATACTGCTTTAATTACTACTGTGTGACAGGGAATTATATCATCTTGCTCTTATTCAACTTTGTCTGCCACACTACTTCGGTTGAAATCTTGACTGTTTGAGACTATAAAAACATGGGAACAAAAATTTACAGCGAAAAAAGGTATAGTTCCCTTGAGGAAAAAAAAGTTTTTCTATTTTTTTTTTTTTTTTTTTTTTTGGCCTGCAAAGCAAGGTAGCAGGCACACTTATTTTGAGACTGAGGAGTGTTTAAAATATGGAAGTTATAAGATTTGAAAGTTTATGAATTAAATAAAATAAAAAACACCTACCCAACAAATACAACCATTTTAAACAATATGCCAGTGAAAAGTTTAGAGTCTTTTCTTTTCGAAAGAGGCGTTGTTGGATCTTGCGACATTGATAACATCAAACACTGCACATTGGGTATTGATGTGGATCATTATTTATCTGAAAAGTTGCTTAACAGAGAGAAAATGTTTGAAGATGCCATTGGCGGAAGCTTTGTGTTTTTAAAAGAATCTTTGGCTGCAGATTTAAACACTTTCAAAGAATTTCAAATTACTCCAGTTTTTGTTTTCAATGGTTTTGAAACATCAAACCAATCAAAGTATGCATTGAAAGATTTGCCAATTCCAAACAAAATTGCGTCAGGTGCTAGTTCTTCTTCAACAATGCATGACAACAAGAGTAACGCTGTTAAACCACATTCGATTCCAAACCCGTCTGCATTGCTTTCGATGAGCGGCAACAATGTCTCCTTAAATACAGCAACAACAATGTCTTCACAAAGAAGTGCTAACATCAAGCAAATTACTGATTTGCAAAGAACTAGCGGGTGGGCGGACTGGATTGAAATGATGAAAAAGAAAACTGCAGATGGTTATATCGACGAGCCTAGAGCTGCCAAACCAACCGAACCGTTTAAATACGGACAAACCAACATTGAAACACAGAATTTCAAAAATGAATTGATCAAATATTTTATTGAAAATAGTATTCAGTATATGGTGGCTCCCTTTGTTTCTTGGATTCAGTTATCATATTTACTAGAAACAGGATTCATCGAAGCCATTTATGGCTCTACCGATCTTTTAATGATTGAAAAAATTGATAGGTTTATTCTTGAATTTGATATTTTGGAAAATGAAATAAGATATATTGAAAAATCTCGTGTTTTGAAAGAATTCAATATCTCTTTTAATGAATTTGTGGATATTTCCATGTGTTGTGGTAACTCTTTACAACCAGAAACTTTATCCCCATTGGATACTATTCCTACAAAACAAATTTTTTCATATGGTTTGGAATTATGCACCATTCAAGGAATGTCTTTTTACCATAATCTGAAAACCACAGAAATGACAAATAGCTTGGAACATTATGAAAAGGGATTAGCTACTTTAGAGTGCACGCCTGTTATATTTGAAGATGGGCATGTGCAATTGTATAATACCAAATTTAAAAATGATACAAACACTGTCAAGGCGGAAAACCCTGAAACAAAAGAGACTTCTGTTGTCTACAATTTCCCAACAGACGTTCATGAGTTCATTTTCAAAAGATTGCCCCATGAATATTATTTTTACTTTTCTATTGGGTTGTTTTCAAACACTAAACTGCTTAATTCCATAGTTACAAACGAGTATATTGAAGAGTTGCCTATGGGTTCTAAAAATATTTTGAAATATCACGAACTGGTTAAAAAAACATCTGATAGTTTTAAGAGTAAACAGTTCAACTTATTAACTTCTTCAATGAATAGATATTATCAAAGTAAACCGATCAAACATATCAAATGGTTTGAACCTCAAAATCCTGATGAAATCACAAACAAAATTTATCCAACAATGTTTCAAAAAATCAGCTCTATTGTGGTGAAAACTGATGAAGATAGGGAATTTAACTTATCAAACTTTATTTCCTTGTTCAAAAAAAATAAAGAATGGAAATCCAAGTTTTTCACATCCACTCTTTTATTTCCTGATTCCGTTCCACTCGAAGAAAAAATGAATACCTCTTTTGATCTTTTGGCTACAAGTTTATTGAGATTTTTGTTCTTGCTTGGTTTTTTTGAATTTAAGCTAGACTCTTCTTCAAATACACCAAAACGTTTGAGAACTACAAAATGGGGGGACGTTTTCTTGAAAATGACCTGCGTCGATAATACTGAAAACTTGGAATCACAATTGCTAGTGTTGCTTTTGTTGAAACAACAAGTGATTCGTTTGGACACTGCATTTGATGAAAGCAAATATCCATCCTCATTGTCTGCCACCACAATAGAAAAAAATCCAAAAGAAGCACAGTACGTTAATTTATTGACTAGATTATTGTTATTATGCAATTTTGAAAACAGATCTCAGTCTTCTCAACCACCTGTAGATTATTCTTTATTGTGTTTTAGAGATTTTTACCAAAACATTTATTCAAATTCCAGAGAACTATTAGAAAGCTGTGTTGTCACAAGTTTAGTTCACGGTGAGTTCAACAGAGTGTGTTTGAAATCTAACGAAGAGTGGATGCAAAAGGTTGTACATCAAACGCTTTTCCAAACACAAACCCCGAATACATCTTTTGCTGTCATATGGGAATTATATTTACAAAAATGCATACACAATCCAGATAAAGTGTCGGAAAACAAGGAATCTGTTAGTACTGCGTTCTGTATTTCAGATTCTCCAAATGACATTATTTCAAACGTTTTAACAAAGGGAGATGCTTTTTTGAAATCTACTGCTCCATTATTTAAAGAGTTGTTGAAAAAAGGCTTGATTGATGAAAAACAAGTTGATTTGTTGAATAAGGCGATTGAGTGGGCTTCTAAATTTTGTTGATTTCGCAAGTTTTTTATTGGCAAGAACGAAATAGCTTTATAGATAAAAAAAAAAAACGTATTTAATCTCACAAGGCCGATTGTCCATGTGTAAGTATATACTTTTTGTAAAAACCTCGAAATGAAATGCTAAATAATTATTGTTACTGATACATATACAATCTATACACTTGGTGTCGTTTTGTATTTAATATTTGTTTGTATGTGTGTTGAGGTTGTTTAGTTCATGGTTTCAACGTCTTCACCTTTAAAGGCATTTGCATCACCAACAGTAATTTCGTTACTTATGTCTTGTAGATTGACCAGGTTACTGGTTCTTTTGACTGGAGGGTTAGGTCTTTGCGGAGCATGCTGTTCATTTTCGTCGAATACTGGGGATGTTTTTAGTGTGCTTGAACTGCTTTTTCCTTGCAGATTGCCTGGAGTCGAAGGAGCGGTTATTACTGTGGAAGGCACAAAAGTGGAAACGTTTGAAAATTTTGGAGAGTTAGAGTCATCTTGGAAAACCGAGTCCCTGACGTTCAATAGAGTAGATTTGCTTGGGTCTTTATTTTTGATATTAGAGTCTGGGTGAATTTCGGTGTCAATAAACTCATTAGTGCCAATACTATTCAAAGTGTTGTAACTAGATCTCTTGGTTTTGGAAGGACTGTTATTGTTGTTGTTTGGTGTTCCTACGGCAGTGTTGTTGTTGTTGTTGTCATCAGAAACGTATCTCCATGATTGCTTATTGGATGGTTGAGCGTTGTAGTATGCAGTAGAAGCGTGTTTGTTAGAGCTATCTGCAGATGCGTAGGATGCTCTAATTGGAGAGTACAATTCTGAAGATTCCATACTCTGATTGTGTGGTATGTACACAATATCTGGACCAATATTGTGGTCTGTTTCGTCAGAAACTGAGTTGGTTCTGTCACCAGATGAAATAGAACTTGAGTCGTGGTGGTCTAGGAATTGTTTGACAGTGTTGTCCAAAGCACTTTCGGCTCCAACATCAACAGGAATATTGTTAAGGGCAGTTGCATTGATGCTGTTTAGAGTTTTGTCTTCTTTTTCACTATTCATTTCCGAAGCGTTGGTGTATGCGGAAGCTTCGGAAGATAAACTGTTGGATCTTCCTCCTGCAACAACACCGGCAGCACCGGCAGCACCGGCAGCGGCACCTAACAACAAAGGACCATTTTTAGAAGTGGATCCGGAACCTGGAGTTGGATTAAATGGATTAGCACCCATTGCAGTTTTTTCTTGATCAATCTTCTTTTGGGAATCGTTTCTTCTCTTTCTGTAAATGAAAAATAATATTAGTAGAAGCAGTAGTATGAAAACTACAGGAATGATAACACCACAAGCAATAGCCACAATGTGTTTGTTTTTCTTATGAGGAGTAACAATACCAGCTGCTGCTCCTGAAGTTGAAGCAGTTGCTTGAGTGGAAGATGCGGCAGCAGCAGACGTAGATGATGGAGTTGTTGAAGAACTTGACGTACGATCTAGTGTAGTTGTGGAGAAAGAATGTGATGAGCTGCTAGCACTACTGCTAGAAGACGAGCTTGTTTTGCTTGCACTACTGCTTGATGTTGATGAGCTGGTTCCACTACTGCTACTAGAAGTCGTAGTCAAAACACGGTTGTTTATCAAAACAAAATTTAATTGCACAACATCATCGTAGTTGTCATATATTTTGACATTGAAATTGGTAGAATTAGTAGTGTCACTACTTGGAATGGTTCCTGAAAGTTTGTATGAGACATCACCGGTATTTTCTATAGAGACAAATGAAGGAGCCCCACTCGATAAGCTCACAGATTTTATATCTGATGAGTTTACTTGAGATCCGTCAAGGTATATCTGGTCCATGGGTAGGTCATAGTTGAAAGCATAATTTGATGATTGGGATGGGGTTATGGTGATTGTTTGGTTTGCACTGGAGATGAACTGATGAGCACCAATATAAAGTTTGAAGTTGATTTCATTTGAAGTGTAACCAGTTAAACTTGAAGCAATCAAAGAAACATCAAAATCCATATTTGGAGCAATTTCACTATTTACCGATGGTGCAGTACCATAAAATTTAAAAGATGAAGAGTCAAAAAATAACCAATTAGGCAATGGAGAGTGGCCATATGTCAATCTTGCTGCATACGATAGAGAGCTAGATGATTCAAAATCTGAAGAGTCAAATTGCAAAGTGAAAGATTCGTATGGAGTAAGCACCAATGATGCATCACCATTTGTTTCACCGGCTTGCTGTAAAGTGTTGATTAAACTAAAATCGGAACTGATTGAAACTTTATCATTATTACTTGAAGATACCAGTGCCAGTTGAAAACTAGTATTTGTAGAGCCTGTAGAATCAGTCCCTTCCAATATGATGTCGATATAATCGTATTTTGACGAAGAAGATGTGGTAGTTAAATCTGATGAAGATGGAGTTCCTAAAAAAGTTTTTGAACCAGAATCGAATGACAGCCATGAAGGAAGATTATAGTCTTTATAAGTTATTGAATCACCCGAAGTTGATTTGAACGTATCTGAAGCAATTTCATATGAAAAAGAACTATCCACCACAGCCAATGGAGGTAATTGATCGCTTAAAGGATAAAATTCATACGGCATGGACGATACCAGAATAGGGAGCATTAATGAAAGTATTATGGTATAGGACTGTTGCATTGTGTATACGTGTATGTAGTTTGATATTTTGAATGAGTTTTCTTGTTAATAACTGTTTATTAGTTTGAAGTGTATGGTATGTATCAAACTCTGATTATATTTATGAGGTGTTTTGGTTTGGGTCTGTGTTTGTTGTCACTTGTTTCAAAAGTTTCAAAAAAAACAAATTTTCTAGTTGTTAGACAAGGATTACGACGATTCTGCAACTAGCTGAAACAATTAACCTTTCCTGATAAAATCACGACCGTTTGGATATTCGAATATGCGAACTGTGCTGATTGGAGTGGTGATTTGATTTGTTTTATATAATCGATTCACTGAAGAAACTCTATATAATTTTTCAAGCAACAGAGAGAATCAAATTTCAACCTGAAAGCAAAAATGACCAATACGGTTCAAGGAATCAACTCGTAAAATGAAGGAGACATATAATACAAATAAAGAGAACGTCCCAAGGTAATCTTTCAAGAACACAGATTAGATATAATTACTTAAACCAAGCAATTATTTCAAAAAGACACATAAAAAATTATACTGCTAGATTTCGATAAACTCTGCAATGTTAATTACGAAAAACATTTAAAAATAATTGTTTCTTAGAAAGAGGACTACATTTTCGGTAAATCAATTGAATAGTTAGATCTAGCCCTAGTTCCTAAGTTGTACCTATTTTTATAAAGGTTCAAAACTTGAAACAAGTCTAAACAAAAAGAAAAAATTAAAAAAAAAAAACATTTAATGACTTTCTATTTTAGGAATTTTAATTTGTTTCACTCTTTAATCACGAAGAAAAAATTTTACAACTCAGTATTTGGTTTTATAAACCAATTAGGAAATCTAATTACACTTTTATTTAGAAAAAAAAAAACATATTATTATTTCCCTTTTTGGGAAACCCAGCAAAAAAAGAATAGTAAAAACCACTTCTTACGTAACCACTCATAAACATTTGCACAATTCAATATTTATTACTTTTCAGGAACAAATGTACAATGTGTTTAGTCTAACCGGTGACCAAAAAATAAACAAAAAAATATGGTTCCTACCAGGATCGAACTGGTGATCCCCGCGTTATTAGCACGATGCCTTAACCAACTGGGCCAAGGAACCTTGATATTTTTATGTTTTTTTCATCACTAGTTAGATTTATTATCAATTTAAAACGTTTTTATATCTTCTATTTATTATTGACGTTACTTAAACTTTTTAAGTTTACTTTGGTTCTAAGTGATTATAGAAAGAAATATAAAAATAATGAAAAAAATTATGGGAATAAGCCGAAAGTTAAAAGTATACAAATTAACGTAATAATACAAGATTATTGTAGCTCCTTTGTATCAAACCATTGTCAAATAAAAAGCTTATGTGTGTAGATTTCATATAGACACCGTCCTGGCTCTATATGTTTATGATGTGTTTGAAAACCTTTTTATGCCTGATGTTAAGTAATAAAGTGGTGGCATCATTAGGATTGGCAAGCAAAAAATAGCCACCGATTGTTTTCTTTAAGTTGCTTTGCATTATTTTGATTCAGTGTCTGCAATAATCAATCTCTGATTAGCATTAGGTTTGAAGTTGTCCAATTATACAACTACTGAAAATCAATTGAAAATGTGTGCCATAAGCAGTTTTAAGCATTCCCCATTAGTTTAACTTAAGAAAAAACTATTTGTTAACCAGAGTGACAGTTTATGTGGCCATCTTTGGAGCAATTAGCAAAAATCAGTTTACCAACTTAACGGGTAAGGTGTAATGCAACTTTTCTTTTTAGTGACGTCCTTGGCGTGTAAATTAGCTGCATTTGAATTGTCGTTATTTCAGGATATCATTTCTCGCGTTGTTAAAAAAAATACTGGGGATTATGGTCATTACTTGAAATATCTTCAAGGTTACTAGAGAAAGCACGTTGGTAATTGTGAGTCATATGTGCATTGTCAGAATTTATATTGACTAAGATTGAATCCAATAAGCGTAGCTGCTTTGCTTGGGAATTCATTCACAGGTTTTTGTATATTCACTCAATTGTCATCTGCACAAAGATTGGACACAGACTGTCAAATTGATTTCAGAAAGTCATTGTTAAGAGACTACTGAAAACAAAAAGACAAATTAATAGCGGTTTGTGGATTATGAGGAGGAGCAATTCAAAGATCTTTCTTGACCAGTAATAATCACTTGAAATTGCCGTTGCTCGGTGTATGTATTTAATGAGCCAATATTTGCAGGCGGTTTTTTACCACATCAATCTGCGTTTTTTGTTTATCAAATAATTTATGCTTTTGGATATTTGAATCAGAATCTAAAACCTCTGTAATAGACTTCTCAAGACAAAAAAGTAGAAGTCATTAACAGCAAATCTAAGGGATTTTGTGTTAATAAGGTTTGGTGTACAGTTTTGCTTTCTGTATTGGTGTAAATTAAGCTATTGGTAGCTTTATACAATTCTCTTGGGGTCTTTGCCTCGAGGTGAGATTTTCCAAAAAAAGAAGCAAAATTCAAATGAATGGTTTTAATTAATACTACATTCTGTCAAAAAAAAGGCAAATCATGTAATAATCAAAACATCTGACAAAGACACATGTATAAATTACCAAAAACAAAGCAAAAAATATGGTTCCTACCAGGATCGAACTGGTGATCCCCGCGTTATTAGCACGATGCCTTAACCAACTGGGCCAAGGAACCTTAATATTTTTATATTTATGTAAAAAAAGGTACAAAACACTTTGTGCAAAAAGATATAAATTATATATGAAATACACAAAGTTGTTTTTGAATATCTATTAACATTTTCATGACCGAATGTTTTTTATAGGGGCTTTATAGTACAATGTATTTATAGAAAGCATTTCTCCATACTCATCCTACTGAAAGCAAAATTTGTCATTCGTTATAAACTAAAAAACCAAAGACACATACACATTTACTGCACCAATGCCTAAATTAGAACAATTTGAAATTAAAAAGTATTGGCAAATTTTTTCAGGTTTGAAACCAAAGGACAACAAGTACTTATCGTATGATCAAGTGAAACCGATCTTGTACAATTCTAAATTGGACTCGGCTATTATTTCTCAAATATGGGATCTTTCTGATATTGACGAAGATGATTGTTTGGATTTTGAAGAATTTGTCATTTGTATGAGATTGATTTTTGATATGGTGAACAAGACCATAAGTGAAATTCCAAAAAATTTACCAGACTGGTTGATTCCAGGAAGTAAAACCGAATTGTTGAAGAAAAGAGAGTTGAATAAATTGAAAGAACAAAAAGAATTTGGCAATGTGGATTCTGAATCAGTTGTCAAAGTTGCCGATACCATCATTAATGAGCCAAAAAGAGAAGAGCCTACAGAACAAAAAGACGTAAAAGAAGAAGAAGTAAGACCAGATGTTGATTGGTACATCGCTCCACATGACAAAAGTCTTTATGAGACTTTATACACGACCAGCACCTTGAACATCGATGGAACAATCACATTTGAATCACTGGTAAACAAATTGAAGTATACCATCTTGATAAGCAATTTGAATAATATCAGTGACACTGATCTTACCAAGATCTGGAACCTGTGTAATCCGTCCAAACACGAATCGATTGATAAAGATCCTACTCTATATTTCATGCATATAGTTAAACAGATGAATGATAAAAATTGTAAAATTCCTTTAGAATTGCCAAGTGGGCTGAAAAAGTCTTTTTACAAAGACCAAGTTGACGTTAGTTTGAATTCGAAACAATCAGTAGTAAATAAAACTCCAATTTACTCTCCTCAATCTAATACAACACCTACAACTTTGTCTAAAAAAATCACAGAAGGAACAGATTTTTCCAGTACCGAAGATACAGATTGGGAGATTGTTAGATTGAAGAAAGAATTGAACACTTTGGATAGACAATACGAAGATGTAATGGACCAATCAAGATTATTAACACAAGGTGACACCCATTTGTCACTAATCAAACAACAATTTCAAGAGTTGCTATCGTTTAAGCAAAATCAGGTTTTGAAAAACTCAACTTCTACAAACAATAAAAATCAAAATCAAAATTTTCTTATCAAGGATGAACTAGATAACATTGAGGATCAAATATCCGTTTTGCAAAATTATTTGAGTTCAAGACAAGAAGTTTTACAAAACATCAATCATGAAATATCTTCTGTTTGAAAATCTGGCTCTCTCTATATTCCAGTGTGATACTGCAAATGGTGTTTGTTTTTGTGTAATTAAATTTTTTTATATAATTATCTAAATTAATCTACATTGATGGAAAAAATAGCACGCAAAAAAAGACGAGGATAAATCAATAACGACCTCTGTCTGCAGTTCTTGGCTTAGCTCTGATAATGTTGTCTACTCTCAACAACACTTCAGCAGCTTCACTGGCACTACTAACAACAGCTTTTTTCAATTTATAACTTTCCACAATCCCCAACTCTTGCATATCTCCAACAACACCTTTGTTTAAATCTAGCCCACTAGTGTACATACCGTTGTAAATGGCAGATCTCAATTTGGTCACCAATTCACTAGAATCAAACCCAGCATTGTCGGCTAAAATGGTTGGTAGCTGTCTCAAAGCTTTAGCAAAACTTTCAATAGCCATTTGTTTTTTACCTTCACAGTTTGTAGCAACTGTGTCTACCGCTTTGGACATGATCATTTCAGTGCACCCACCCCCATACACGGTTCTAGAGTCGTTTACAGTTTGTGATAGAACGGCCAAAGCATCATGTAAAGATCTTTCTGCTTCGTCCAAAACTTGTTCAGTCGCACCTCTAAGAACAATAGTACAAGCCATATTTTGATGACATCCGGAAAATCTCAACAACTGTTTTTCCCCAATCATGATTTCTTCTATCTTATCACAGTAACCTATTTTACATTTTTCTGGATTGTCAAAAGTAGAAACAACTTCACCTCCTAAAACAAGCGATAGTCTTTCAATACCTTCAAAATCTGCGTGTTCAATAGTGTTTATTTTCAAATCGGTAAATAACTGTTCTGGGTAGTCGTAAATCAACTGTCTGTTAATGAAACAGTTGATGTCGAATTTGCTAATTTTGTTGATTTTGGATTTCATTTTCTCCTTTTCAGCTTTTTCCAACTCGGCTAATTTGCTTGTTGAGTCAACTTTGAATTTAGTACCGAAAATTTTAATCTTGTCTGTATCTAAGGTAGTGTTTGCTAAAAGAATTTTACAATTTTCCAAAGTTTTTGGTTGGTTGTTCCCCCATGTTTTGCTTAAGATAAAACCTTCATCCAAGAATGAGTCAGATAGTTTACCACCTGGAATTTTCAAAATTTGGATGTTATCCAAGTTGATATTGTGCTGTTCTGATTCTGTGGCCGTATGATCTCCTGATTTCAATCTCAAAATGGCACTGACAGCCATTTCTGAAAATTTCAATTTATCCTGAGATAAAATTTTGGACGATAGAGTAGTGTTTGAGATTTTCAACAATTCGTTTCTGAAAACGTTCATGTCGGTATAGGATATGGATATTTTTTCCAAGGATTCTAAAGCGGCTTTGCAACCCAAACGATACCCTTCGATAATAGTTTGTGGATGGATTCTGTTTTGATCAATTAATTTTTCAGCTTCTCTTAACAGCTCACTAGCCAAAACAGTGACAGAAGTGGTCCCGTCCCCAATTTCGTCGTCTTGCACTTTACTGATATTCACCAAAACTTTGGCAGCTGGATTATCCAAAGGAATAGATTTCAAAATAGTGGCCCCATCGTTGGTGACCATAGAAGCCCCCGTGGACCCAGAGGTCAATAATTTGTCCATACCCTTTGGACCTAATGTGGTTTTCACCAAATCTCCGACGGCAATTGCACCGACAAACGAGGACAATCTGGCGTTTTCACCTCTTTCTTCCGTAACCTGGTCTCCAAAAACGTTAATAGACATGGTCTTCTGGTTATTTCTTGTGTTGGGGAGTGTCAGGTGTATGTTAGTGGGAGAAGCCCATTTCGTAAGACATCTCAGCTATTAAAGTTTTTTTTCGCTCTCAAATATATTTTTTGTGCAGTTTTCTTTTTTTTCTTTTCGTTCATTCTTGTGCAATCGAGAAGAAAGTTCGGGTATTTAATTGTTAAAAGGCTAAAGATTAATTAATTACATACATAATATATAGATTAAATCATAGTTTTGACAGTCTTTTAACTCTTTCACCATAGTGAGCAGTGTCGGCAGCTCTTCTTCTAGCTTCCAGATACTCAATGTACTCAGAATAGGTTTCTGGCAAGACGGTGAAGTGTTCTGCATTATTGTTTTGTTTTGGAACAAAAAAGGAAAAGATGAAAGATCCTGAATCGTATTTTTTATCACTTTGCAGCTCTTGTACAACAGTGTTAACTTTCACTTGAATGATTGTACCACTTCCAGAAAAACTGGATGGATTGTTTTGTGGACTTGGCAAGTATTTTTCTGTGGCATTAGTACTGCTATTGGAATTTGCTTCCTCGGTGGTAGTATAAATATGTTCTGAATAAACAACTTTGGAATCCAAATGTAAGATGGATCCAATTGGAACTGGAGCTTTGAAAGTTGTGGCATCTAGCGACAAAAATCTTGGCAACCCGTGGGAAACCGATGCAACAGAGCAATAGGCCAATTCAAAAGCCCATTTCATCAAAGCACCACCAAAACATTGGAAAGAATGTCTATTTCTGTATTGTGGTTGTACAAACATTGTTGATTGGAAAGCACAATCTTTCATCAATTTCACTGAAGGAGTACTTTTAGAACAAATAGCTTGATTTGCCATCCACAAATTATGAATGATTTCAGATTCTTCAGTGGTTGGTGTTGAGTTTTTAGATAAGTTTTCGTTTTTAGCTCTTAATTTTTTAGCAACATTATGAGATTCAGCTCTTTTATAATCAGACCATTCTTTTTCATTAATTGGTAATAATTTATTGATAGCTAAAGATTTATGAGTTTCTGGATTTCTAGCGACAAATGTAAAACTTGACATTAAAATACTTTTGAAATCTGGATTGTTCAAAAAATCTTCATCGATCTTTAAATCTGGATTATCTAAGTCCATTGAAGAAGGTACTGCAGTAGCTTTGACTGTGATTTCCATTGATGATCTACCTGTCCAAACAACAGATCCACTCAAAACCAAATTGTAATCTGTGATTGCATCAATATGTTCCATCATAAAGATTCTATCAACACTAGCAGTGACAATAATTGGTTCACTTGGAGAACAATGTCTGTAAGCGATTCTAGCAGCCAATGCATCTAAATCTTGGAAAACTTGACCCATTCTAATTCTACCACCTGCGTTAACATAAAAGTCTACAATCATTGGATCTTTTTTAAATGGTAAAATCAAATAACTGAAAGAATCAGATCTTGTCTTGTCGTTAATTTCAGTAGATTTGACATTGTTGTATAAATAGGAATCAATAATTTTACCATTGGCCAATTGTTTTTGTCTTTCTTTGATTGCATTCAGCCATGTGGCTTTAAACAATGTTTGTTCAGAACCATTTGAATTGGTTTGGTTGAACAATCTTTGATGATCGTATTTTTCTGTAAGAATTGTAGAAGATGCATCCGGTTGAGAAGCAGCATTCCCGGTTCCTGGTGTGTTGTCTGTAGTATGTGTTTTCTGTAATTGAGTCATCAGAGACTTGTGTAAATGTCTTTTTGTAGCAGTGGTGAATGTAGATTTAACAAGATTAGCTGTAGCATATTGTCTCATCATTTTTTCCTAGGGCGATTTGCTGTACTTTCCTTTTTTTCCTTTTTTCTTAATTATTTAAGACAAGTCAGAAAAGTATTTTCATCTATATTACGAATTACTATACTTATACACCTTATACTATTCGAATAGCTTATCGTTAATCTTAAAAGTTAATTCCCATGAAAACAAGATTGTAATCCAATGGAAATTAAGACATTTCTACCTTTTCCTTTTTTTTTTACTTCTTATTCTTTTTTTATTATTATGTCCGAGAACCGCATACTTAATATCTCGGACTGTGTTGCTAAAGTATAGATCTCGGTTTTTGGAAATGAAGTAACAAGTTGCCGATGTGATATATGTAGTAAAGAAATAAAAAAAACAAAGAACATTATAATAACCGTTTATTCTAAACACTCCAAGATTTTCAGGCTTAACAACAATCACACCACAGTACTTTCTGAATGACAACATTTGTTATTAGACCTTCGTTTAGTTAATTACTTTTATTTTGAGAATCACGTGAGAGTCACGTGCTTTTAATAGCTTTTATTTTAAAAAGAACACTCTCTGTTCATTTCTTTTTGTGGCTGTTATTTACAACGGGGAAGGTTAAGACAAAGCGATTCGAAGTCATGTTTTTAGTGTTTATACGTTATTCAATATATATCAATTAATATCTACTTTTTCAAATAAATTTTGTTTCGACTCATACTGAAACAGATTAATGGCAAACCAAACTTAATTGTATATTGGAATACGGATCGATTTCTTAGGAAAAAGAAAACAAAGAAAATAATATATTGGCATTGTAAATAAATGAATAATAGGATATAATGAGCAAAGATGATACAAGTGATATAACAAATTCTCCAATTGCCCACGATCTATATAACAAATCACATCGAGATAATGAAATAGAGACATTGTTTAATTTGTTGGACCAACAAGGAACAGGTCGAGTGACTCTTGATGAATTTATCGAGAATATCAAAAATCCAATACTTAAAAACAAAAAGAATTCGAATTCAGAAAGTAGATTTATTTTAGAAAGATTGAATAGCTTGTTGTTGAAAAGTTATTCAGTGGATATATTGAAAGAATTGTTTACCAAAATTGATATTAATAAAGATAATATAATCACATTTGATGATTTTGCAAAATACTATGAAAATACTGAATCTCAAATAAGTGCAGGATTCCAGAAAATAGATTTAGATAAAGATGGAGTCATAAGGAACAAAGATATACTGAAATATTTAGATACACTACCGACTTCTACTACTACTACTTCTTCTACTACTACTACTCATACATCGTCATCATCACCATTATCACCACAGAAACATGTAGACAAAGACGATCTGCTTGTGAGAAACGAGTTTATTAAATGGGCATTTGGGAAAGACATTGGCAAAGAGAATCAAGCATTAGAGGGGAAAGAAATTACATACGATGATTTCAAACTTTTTTTATTATTTATTCCAAGAAATGAAGGATCTCGATTGAAAACTGCGTTTGATCATTACTATTACGAATATTTCCTAAACAAGAATGATTTAGATCTTTCTAGTGATAGTGATATCATATATATCAACAATTCCTTGAAATTTTTTTTAGCAGGTGGGACATCAGGTGTTATTTCAAGGTCATGCACTGCTCCATTAGATAGAATCAAAGTTTTCTTAATTGCTAATGAAAAAAATCTACATATTTTACAAGTTATAAAACAAATATATTTGAAAGGTGGTGGATGGAAAAATTTCTATGTTGGTAATGGTTTGAATTCTCTAAAAGTTTTCCCTGAAAGTGCTATAAAATTTGGAAGTTTTGAATTAGTTAAAAAATTTGCATTCAATAATAATACAGAAAACCCACTGATTCCATATATATGTGGTGGTATAGCAGGTGTAATGGCACAGCTGTTTGTTTATCCAATAGATACAATAAAATACAGAATGCAATGTGAAAACATTAAATTGCAACCACCATCACCTTCACCATTAACAGCTTTGCATTTACAGAAAACTAAAGAGATAGCGACATCATCCATGGCCAAACCAAACATCTTAAGGATTGTAAAAGAAGTGTACAAAATCAACGGGATCAAGACATTTTATAGAGGCTTGAACGCAGGTTTACTAGGAATGTTTCCTTATGCAGCTATAGACTTGGGAACTTTCAACTTAATGAAAAATTTTCTACTTAATAAAAAAGCTATTGAGTTGGGTGTGAAAAAAGAAGAAGTTAGTCTTTCAAACGTTTTACTTTTGCCAATGGGTGCATTCTCAGGTAGTATAGGGGCAACCATTGTATATCCTGTGAATTTGTTGAGAACAAGATTGCAAGCACAGGGAACTTTTGCACATCCTTACTTGTATAAAGGATTTATGGATTGTGCTAAAAAAACTGTTGCAAGAGAGGGTTACCGTGGACTGTTTAAGGGTTTGGTGCCCAACTTGGCAAAAGTTTGTCCAGCAGTGAGTATAAGTTATCTGTGCTATGAAAATTTGAAAAAAGTTATGAATATTGATCTTGCCTTGTGAATAAATATATATACATGTACATAAGTAATGTGAAGTGTAATAATATGCATCATTGATTTAAACTCTGATAATATTCGTAAATGATAAGGTCATCGCCAAGATCTATGCCTAAGAGACCTGTAGTTTGCAACTTCAATTTGTCCTTGATGGCAAACTTTTCCAAATGGACTTCGGATTCTTGCTTTTGCAAATTGATTTTTAACCAGTTTGTGTCAAGAGCCTGGGAACAATGAGCTTTCTCTATGAACACTCTGAACTTGTACTTCCCATCATGCAAAGAGGGTAGCCGCACCAACAGTTTGTAAAGCCCATAAAGGCTTTCTCTACACTCGTCATATGTAGGACCTTCGCTCTCTAGGTCTTGAAATTTCTTCAAATCAAATTCCTGGAAATCAATGATAAATTTCTCAACAATGCGTACATCGGTCAAATTGGGTTCTGCAGAATCGTCATTTCCTTCTACGTAATCAGTTTCAATGATTGCAATAGTCAAGATGCATTGCTGATCTGTTTCAGAGTCGACAGGTCGCTGCTCTTCCAAGATATCTTCAAAGTTAAAAGCCGCTGTTTCTTTGGGGTTGCTAGTTGGTAATGCCAAAACTTCTAAAAAATCTTCAATTAAACTTTCAATGTAGTCTATCAAAAGTGGATTTCTGTTGATTGGAAAGTTTATGGGAAGGTTAAACACATTGAAGGTTTTCAAACCAAATGATGTTTTTGGATATATGTTTCTATAGTACAATATCACATTGATCCAGCATTTCAAGTACACTTTCAATGCATTTAACGCCATAGGTGGTCTTTTGCTATCTTTTGATACAAAAATCACCAATCCTTAGCGCTGAACTCATTAACGTGTTTCAATGAATAACTTTTTATTTTTTTTCATTTTCATCTAAGACGCGTCTCGATATAAGAATAGATCAAAAGGTTAATCTCACAAAAAGGCACCAAAAATAACCAAAGCAAATGTCAATTCATGCTATCAATTCCAAAGATGTTCACTCAATTACGTCGGGGCAGGTTATTACAGATTTGAACTCATGTATCAAAGAGTTGTTAGAAAACAGCATCGATGCACATGCTAGGCAAATCGAAATTACATTCAAGAATTACGGGTGCGACTCTATAGAAATACAAGACGACGGTGATGGTATCGATAAGGACAATTTTGATAACCTGTGTTTGAAAAATCACACATCTAAGATAACCGACTTTGAAGATATATCTACTAGCTCATTTCAAACACTGGGTTTTAGAGGCGAAGCGCTTTCATCGTTATGCTGCATGTCAAAGTTGTCAGTCACAACCTCTACAGCAAAGACAACTCCCATTGCATACAATTTGGAGTACGATTCGAACGGGACATTGTCAAAAACAAGCAAAAAATCTAGAAACAAAGGAACTACTATTTTTGTTGAAGATTTCTTCTACAATCTACCAGTGAGAAGAAAAAATCTCGTCAAGAACAGCAGAAAAAGTTTCCAAAAATGCATTCAGCTTATACAAGATTATTGCATTATCTATACAAATGTTCACATAAAATGTTGGCATTTAACAGCGTCAAACAGGAAAAATTTAGTAATAGCAAACTCCCCTAGAAGTACAACATTGCTGAAAAACTTGACTACCTTGTTTGGATCAAGTGCTTTGAAAGGAGTTAGAGAGATTGATGCTAAGGTGCTCATTGACCAGAAAAAGTCATTTATCGAAGAGTACAATTTTGATGGCGGAGAAGCTGTTTTGAATGGATGCATCAGCAGTAACTTTTTTGGATGTGGTAGAACTTCAAAAGACAAGCAGTTTATTTATTTCAATCAAAGACCCGTGGATTATCCAAAAATTACTAATGTTGTGAACGAGGTTTACAAATCTTACAACAACGTTCAGTTTCCGTTTTTTGTGCTAAATTTTGAAATGAGTTCCAGTCTGCTTGATGTCAATGTGACGCCAAATAAGAGAACTGTGCTGGTCAACAATGAAGTGAGTTTTTTGACCAATGTTAAAGATGCACTAGTGGACTACTTTAATAGCCAAGAGATGACTCTTTTTAGCAATTCCCAGCAAGTTTCCAGACAAGTTTCAAATGCTGGTGATGAAACAGACAATGCAAAACCACAGCTTAATGGCTTTGGAATGGAAAACAAAAATGATGATGTGAAAGTTGAAATCATGGAACCAGCACTGGAGGCATCGCAGCCAGTAGATGTTTCTGAAACAATGACATCACAAGAAGAAAGTTCACCACAGTATTCCGCTATCAATCTAGTTCGGCCCTCCTTAAGTGATGATGAGAAAACAACAACTGAAAAGCGTCAAGCTTTTGTTAATCGAGAGGACGAGAACTTTGAAGAGGAAAAAGAAGAGGAAGAAGAAGAGGAAGAAGAAGAGGAAGAAGAAGAGGATGAAAAAGAGGATGAAGAAGATCTCAATTGCACAAGAAAGCTTAGAAAAGTTGAAATATTGAAACCATCAAAGTCTGCTGACACCGTCACAACATACAAAAGGCTTCCAGTCACTCCTGCTTCTGGTGAATTTACCAGAAAAGCGTTTCAAACAAGGATCGACTCGTTTGCACATACCCAAGAGGTAAGCTGTAGTGGGCATTGCTCTAGCCATAGTCATTCAGAAGACATTTCTAGTGATGATGATGATGTCTCTGACGATGACAATATCGTGGTTGATGTTGATGGAACACAAGTGGTAGATACTATAAGCACTTCACGTCGATCTCCCCCAAATGCCTCTTCAAACAAGAGAGCGTTTCAATCCGAGGTTACAGAGATTATAGCTTTTCCATCGAGAGAAGCAGCAGATGATGAAGAAAATTCAGATGATTCTGCTGATGACACTAACTCTCTACCTCGTTCCATGAATGAAAGAGTGTCATTGCATCATGATGATATCCAAATAGCAAGACCTTCTTTGTCTCAAACAGAGCAGTCAAAGCTTTACACTTATGAAAGACATATCAATGTAGATTTTGAAGCTATTGCTCTAAAATACAGACAGAATGCAGATTTTTACAAGCAAAAACATATGTCTTTATTTAACAAAAATGAAAAAATAGATGACAGAGAAAAGGGTGAAGAATACTTGACTTTGACAGTTTCGAAATCTGATTTCACAAAAATGAAAGTTGTTGGCCAATTTAATTTGGGGTTTATCATATGTACAAGGGAAACCAGCAATGGTAAACATGATTTGTTTATTGTGGATCAGCATGCGAGTGATGAGAAATACAATTTTGAGAATTTACAGAAAAATTTTGTATTCAAATCACAATCGTTAATTCAGCCCAAAAAAATGGAACTGAGTGTGATTGATGAGCTGATTGTTTTGGAAAACTTGGACACGTTCAAGTTGAATGGTTTTAAACTCAAAGTTGATAAAAACGATGAAGAAGATTTTCAAGAGATGAATCCTATTAATGAAGACCACCATTACAACGGGCAAATTTCTATATCATGTTTACCTTATTCGAAAAGAACCCAATTTTCGTTTGATGATTTTTACGAGTTGGTGCATCTAATCAAGGACTCTCCAAATCATTCAAACACGGCTATTAGATGCTCCAAGATAAGAGCAATGTTTGCAATGAGATCCTGTAGAATGAGCATCATGATCGGGAAACCATTAAACAAGAAAACAATGGAGAGAGTCGTTTCCAATTTAAGCGGATTGGACAAGCCGTGGAACTGTCCACATGGAAGACCCACAATGAGACATCTGATGGAATTAAAAGACTGGAACTCATTTAATAACGATTACGAATTATAATCTACGTATTCATACATACTATTTACACACATGACATTCTTACTTTTTCGTATGCCTAGTTAAACTTTCTATCAATTCTATTCAATTTTCTTGCAGTTGAAGCATTGTTTCTAGTTCTTTGACCCCTTACAGGCAAGTTCAAAGAATGTCTTATACCAGCATAGGAACCGATTTGTCTTTTCAAAGATATGTTGGCCAGTATTTGTGATTTCAAATCGTTTTCGATATTCAGAGTCGACAGCTCCTTGGTGATATCCATGATTTGTGGTTCGTTCAGCTGATGCATTCTCATTGAGGGATAAAATCCGAGTTTTGAACAAACCTGTTCTGCCGTTTTAAAACCGACACCAAAAAACTTTGATGCCAATCCATATGTGATAAGTGTCTTCCCCTTGAATGGTTTCCCTAGAATATATACAACCATCGCTTTATCAGTGTTTGTGCTAGCTGGTTTTGTTTGGTAAGTCTATAATTCGAATTTTTAATGTATAGGTTTAAGAAAGATGGTTTGGTTTAGTTTCAGTGAGTGTGGTTTTTGTTTTTCAATTTTTTATTTTTTCTTATTTTTTTTTTTCACATTGCCAGACGCAGATAAGTCACGAATATGATGTGCGTCCATCTAAAATCACAACAAGAAACCTATTTAATTAAATATTTTCATTTAACTATAAAAAAAATAAAAAAAATCAACTATTTATTTGAAACCATATTTTTTCCAGTTGTTCCACATCCATTCTTTGAATGACCAAGTTCCTCAGTAAAATAACCATTGTAATAAAACTTGCACTTCCAACCGGAACCACTGCAAATACAATAATATTGTATAAATCTAAATGCTTCTTCAAAGTATATTTCCAAAATTGTAAGGTTGTTGTATTCGAATTTTTTTTCTTCATTTTATTACTTCTTTGTTGCTGTAAAAAAGATGTCCAAAAACTTTGCCAAATGTAAACACCTGTCAATATACAACTTATGAGTATCCATGTATGTAATATGAACTCGTTACTATTATAACTATCATTATTTGTCAAGGAAAAAATTAAAAATTGTTCAATTATTATTAATAGTAAACTTATTGAAAACATTCTCAATATGGCAGCAGAAATACTATATTTGGTGATCCATCTAACCATCAATGCATCCAAAGTCACATATGTTAGATACAATGAAACAACACACCAAAGAGCACATAACAAATATTCACTGGATCTTGCCCTTATTATGGATGAAAGATAGGACTGCCTTATCAATGGAACCGACGTACTATTGGATGCAGCAGAGCAAGTAGAGTTTCCCAACAGCGACTGTGTGACAGTAGTCATTATTGTACTTGCGGCACTTGTAGTTGCACTGCTAGACGAAGTTGTGGTGGTAGAATTGATATTGTTGTAAAAAAATTTCATTGGATTAATCATCATGTTGGAAGCATTCAAATATTGAGAATTCCAAAATTTTTGAAATGTTAAATATAACGATTTTGTATCTTGCTGTTGAATATAAAATAAAATTTTGTAAAAATCCAAATATGCATCATCTCCAGACAACGCAGATGAACAATTTATATTTTTTTGGAAAGTTTTAACATTGAGTGACCATGCCTTATTAATGGATTGGATGAATCCCAAAACAGGTAAAACAAATGAAATATCTCTACAAATAGCCAATGCAAAATGTTGAACTGCATTAAGGTTTTGTAAACTCAGTTTCCTCAATGAAAGATATGTAATATCTATATTATTTTCTTTGTCTTTATCTTTTGTACTACTATTACTATTACTATTATTATTTAGATTGGTTTGAGAAAGTAATGATGTTTCTGAAGGTGTTGAGGAAGATGAAGGTGAAGTTGTCAATTTGTTTTGTTTATTCGTACTACTCTGTTTTGATACGATATTACTGCTACTACTTCCTGAAGTATTGTGATGATGGTGATGGTGATGATGATGTATTATTACTACTTCATTTTGTCCTGTACTATTGTTACCACTGTTATTACTAGTATTTATATTATTCAATGCCACATCTTCTATGTTTCGTATATCATCTTGGATCATGCTTTCTAAAGAATTATCTCCATCACTGTGGTTCATATTTGTTACTTTGCTATTTATTTATTTATTTTTTGTCACTCTTGATGTACACCTCATTGCATAATTGATTTTCATTATGATTAGATATATATAATATATGGTGTGTTTTTTTTATTATTTTTTTTTTTTTACTTTCAAATACGTTACCCAACCACTTTAAAAATATTTTTTCTGAAAACAAATATGAGCCATCGGATTAATCAATCAATCAACCAAGAATTAAGAGCTTAAGGGCTAAAAGCTTAAGAGCTTCACCAAAAAAAGCATTTTATGAATAAACGTATAAAATTATACAAACAAAAGTATAAAAATTATATAAATTTTGATCCAACTCTTGAAAGTTTAATATATCGTTATTATCAAAGTCACTACTCGAATTTGAAGATGATGAAGAAGAAGAAGATGATGAAGTTAAAGATAAAGATAAAGTTGAAAGGGAAAGATTATTTTTAAAAATCATCCAAGGATGCAATCATTTCATCCAATTCTTTCTTTGTAGTTTCGTAAAGTTTTTGTAAATCTTCATGTTTGGTTTCCCATTCTCTGTTTTCTTCTTCCAATGATTGGACTTTTCTTTCGAAAGTTTCAGCTTTCAAGTCAACTTCTTTCAATTCATCAGTGACTTGTTTTAATTTCAATTCATTTTCTTCTAATTCTTGTTCAAGTTGAACGTTTTTATTTGAAGTAGAGTCATGAATTGATCTCAAATTACTAGTATTATGGACTTCTTTTTTGGATTCGTCTAATTCGGTTTCTGCTTTTTCCAAATCAGTTTCTAATGTTTCATTTTTAATACTTAATGCTTTGATTTCGTGTTCTTGATTCAAATTAGTTTGTTCTAATTCTTTAACTTTCTCTTTCAAGTCTTCATATTTTTCTTGCCATGATTCAGCTTCTAATTTCAAATTACTTAATTTTTCTTTAATTTTTTCCATTATGTGTGTTTTAATAAGTGTGTTAAGGGGGTATTATGCTATTAGTTTTGGGAACTTTTTTTTGTTTTTAATTAACAGATTACACCAATTAACACTTTCTAAATATATATGATTTCACACCCTCATGCTAAATCATTGATAAATCAAAAATCAACGAAAATGTTAAGTTTTTTTTTAAGTTTTTTTTTGGCGTTGTTGTTCTCTTTGTATTTCTTTTGATCTGCCAATGTTTCTTAATATAGAAATTTGTATTTTACTATATAATGCAAAATTGTTTTACTTTCCTAATTAAGGTGTTATAATAAACAGTAAGGTATATATTTGGTTACCCTCTATGTATTGACGTTTTACGTGTCAGTCGTTTTAAATGTCTGACGCTTTTTCTACGTGCCACTTTATTTAAGAAATGTACCTGAAAAAAAAACAAGCAGTTGCTGCGTTTGAAGAAAAAAACAAAAAAAGATACACGTGACCGACATTTTATTAAGAAACAATTAATTACCGTGTGCGTTATTGTTTTGTTGCGTTTTGTTTTATTTTGCTGGGTTAAAATTTATATTTTTTTCAGATAATGTCTTGCATGAACGTGAAATATAACAGCAATTGATTAAAGAATGGTTATTGCAAAGATAAAATTATATATATATATATATACAGAACCCAAAACCAAAACATATTACAGTAAAAATAACTATGTATTAGTAGTTTGGAATAGTAAAGTGGTTTAATAATTTTTACTGTTCATTTCTTAATCATTGATAATTTATACGGTTACTTTCAAGTGTCACATTACCGCTGAGCCTTATACATTAAATATATTTATAGCTAAACTCAGTTGTTGCTAATATATAGTAAAATAATAATAAAATAAAAAAACCAACACAGCACAAATGACGACTATAAATCATTCACGAATTTCATCTGGTCAAAATTATTTCAATGATTTACTGAGTCCAAATGTCGAAGATATATATCAAGTACAAAAAAGAAGAAATAGTTCAGCAACATATCCAAACACTTCATTACTTTCATATGATATACATTTAAACACTTCTTTAAGAAATTTAAATGCAAATTCAAGTATTAATAATAATAATAGTAGTAGTAATGGTGGTGGTGAATACGTTTTAAGTAAACAAGAAAAGAAAAGATATTCACAACTTTATAATATACAAGATGATAACATTCTTGATGAAATTATAGATAAAAAGCATAAACAAAATATTTCACTAGCTTTACAAGATACAGATTTTAATAGCGTGTATGCTAATAACAATAGTAATTGTAATAGTAATGCAACACCAAGATCCGTTAAAAGACTTTCTACACCATCACATAGTGTACTACCTGCTTTACAATTGAAAACTCCAACAAGTTATATTCAAACAGTCACCGATCTTTCACCACTTTCTAATAACAATCAACCAGAGAAACAAATTAATAAATATTTCCAAGATTTTAGTAAATTTCATAAAGAGCAAGAAATTAATCATTTACGGAGAAAACAAAATAGAAATAAATTTGATGATAAAGACAAAAATTCAAAAATGAATAATTTCATTAACAAATTCAGATCAACTAAAAAAAATAATAATTTGAAAAACCAACAGTTTACATCTTCAAATATCAAAAGAAACAAATCCAAATCTTTTAAAACTAAAAACAACTATATTGTTAACAGAAATGAATCTTTCAAACAAACAAAAAACCCCAATAATAAACCATTGCTGTTGAGAAATTATCCAAATTTTCAAGACCCACAAACTCTGTCTCTAATCATCGACTATTGTCAAAATAATGCTATGAACGACAACACTTCTCAATATACAAGTGAAACCATTGTATCTCATGACAGAAATGATTATGCAATTGTAACAGAAACAGTTTACAATACATTCAATAGTATAAGAAAATCACAAATGTATAATATAAAACCAAGATATTCAATACGATATGATAAAAATCATAAATTAACAAAATACGGTAGTAGTTCAGATCTATTCAAACATAAAAAAGAGCCAAGTTATAGATTTGGTCCAAGTAAAATTGATAACCAGACTAAGAAAATTTGGGAAAACAATAAAAAAAATTATAGCAACGAACAAAAATTGAAAGAACTTTGGAAAACTTATCTAAGAAATGTAATTGCAGAGAGAATTAAATTCAAATTACGTTTAGAAGCTGGTGAACAATTTTTTTCCTCTGGTGAAGAAGAAGAAGAAGAAGAGAAAGAAAAAGAAAATCATATTTTAAATATGAAAAATTCAGATCTGTTTTCTTTTACTGATAGATCTGGTGTGATGCGTAGAACAGAGAGTAAAAATAGTGATTTGAATTCATTGCAAAATATTATAAATGATTACATCACACGGAAAAGAAAATCTTCATGGGACGATACTCATTTGTCCACTTCTTTGAACAATTTTACTTCAACACATGATCTCTTTAATGATACATTTAATACCACTCATCAAACTACCGTCAATACTACACACCAAACAATGGCAAATGACAGCAAGAAATTTAGTCAAGATTTTTTTTATTTGTCGTAGACTCTCTTAAATATGGATATTACTATATACACAATGGGTTTTTATTAATTAAATATCATATTTAAGTTGTAGCAAAAGTTGATATAACATTATGTTGGAACTCTCGGCTTCTTTAACAGCTGTCCAAATTTTATCTAGTTTCAAATTTTTGTTAAATTTGGAATGGTTCAATAAAATAAACTGATCAATTTTTTCAGAATCTTGCATTAAAAACATAGAAAAAACTAAATTGGTCATGTTTTGTAATGTTTCTAAAATTTTAGATGATGATTCAGATCTGGTGTCCAAAGCAGCTTGAGCCATCTTGTCAAAGTTTTGCACATACCATTCCCAAACCAAATCTTTGATTGCGATTCCATTTTGTGCAGTATCTTCTTCTGCAAGAGCTTTTTTGTTATAATTATAAACAACCCCACTTAACAAAAACTCAATTCCTCTATTTTCCATGTTTGAATTGACATGATTCAACATTTTCAAAACAAGTTTTCTAGAAACAGTGAATCCAATGTTTTCAATAACACTCTGTTGAATGGCAACAGCAGCAGTGGCAACATCGGAATAATCAGATGAACTGTAATCAATGTGGCTCATATATGGTTCAAAATTCTTCACCATATTGAAAATTTTCTTCCAATCTTTTTCATTGTTGATCATACTGGAGTATACGGCCATGCAACTACCGATTATTTCTAATGGGATCTTGGATTTGATAGGTCTCCCACTCATTATACTTCTAACAACATTACTTCCAAAATCATAAACCGTGTCGTAATCTTTAAGCAAGAAAATCAAATTAGAGAAAATATTCCATTCTAAATCACTGACATTTTCAAATTCAAATTCCATTTTCTCACTATTGAATAATTGTTTTTGGAAAATATCAAACAATGGAACTAAACATGTTTCATAAATGTTTTCTCCAAGAATATCTTTGAATTCATCTTTACCTGATCCGTATTTGACAATTGAAATTTGTAATTTTTGTAGAATTTCTAAAATCATACAGATGGCTCTGTTATATTTATGATTATTTGATTTTAGATTGATGAAAATATCCGGATTTGAAACAATTTTAGAAAGCATTGCAATTGGTAATTGTAAATCATATTTAGTCAATTTCACTTCATCAGAACTAATAAAAAATTGCAAATCGTTAAGAATCGAGTAAATGTCAAATTGTTTCAAAGCATCCAAATGTGCCACAATCTTGTTTATGATATTTGTGTTTTCATATTTGACACGGTATAATCCAACTGCATTGGAATTAAATAAATAGTGTCTTTCCAGGATTAGATCTTTTTCTGCTAACAGTTCATTTGCTTTTAAAGACGACTCACCGTTTTCAAAAAAAACGGGGAAAGTATCTTTAGATGTGATTCCTGTAATTTCTTGATCTTCAGAAATAAAAATGATTGGAGTTTTTTTGAAATCAGACAAATATGAAGAATAAGAATCATCAATGTTTAAATTTTCAAAAATTTTCACAGGATCAATGATTTTTTCGTTATTTTGGAAAAACACGGTCAACGATTCAATAAATCTGGTAAATCCACATTGTTCAACTAAAGATCTGATCATTGGAATCCCTTTGATATAACTTTGAGGATTAAAAAGTTTATCAGTTGTACTCGTAAAGTGAATATCTGCAGGCAAAGATTCGTTGATTGTTTTGGTGAAATTCTTACTCATGTTCAAACAAGGCAAATAGTAATTATGTAAATAATCATCTGTTTGGAAAGCATTTTCGATCAAATGGTTAGCCAAATAAGTGGCAAAGGCTTCATTGAACCACAAACTTTCCCAATTGAAAGAAATATAGTTACCCATCCATAAATGTACCAGTTCGTGAACTAACAATTGTTCCATTTGTTGGTATTGAGTTGAGTTTTTAACAACTTGTGGTAACAAAATATGATTCATTTGAATAGAAATCATACCGTGGTTTTCCATTGCCAAGTCACTTAAAAATGGTAATACGACAAAATCCAATTTATCTAATTGATAAGGATTTCCAGAAAAAATTTCATTATTCAAAATGGTGAAATACTTTGTGATAATATCCAATGCAAAAGAGCAATCTTTAATGGAAACTGGAGAATAAATTGTTATAGGAAAGTTGGCCACTGTTGGTGTCTTGATAGTGGTTTCAATTTGCTCCAAATCACCAATAGTGAACCCAAAAACTGCGAGTTGCATATAAGGAGTTTTTTTGAAAGTGACAGATCTTGTATTTTTTTTATCATCTTTAGCATAACTAGAGATCCCAGTATTAGATATAACTTTGAATCTTTCATCTGTTTTAATAGTCAATTCAAATTTTGATTTGCCATTTAATAAACAAGGGAAAATTTTGGCTGCAAAATTGGGCTGACAATGGGTAGAAATCACTATATTGTTAGATTTACCCGAGTCATTCATAACATTTGTTTTGAAAATACCATAAGTTTTGTCTTTAAATGTGGAAATTTGTGAAATCTTACCGATATACGAGATAGTAATGTTCGACACGTTCTTGTGGTTGTGCAGCTTCAAAGTTGTCGTGTGGTTTTCCGCATTGTATTGCGCGTCTTTGTATATTTGGTCGTTGATGGTGTAATCAACAATAACCAAGTCGTCAATAAACAATTTAATGAAATCTTGTTTTTCGATTGGTTCAGAAAAAGTGTATGTACACTTCCCGTTAAAATTCGATTTTGTATGATCAATTTCTAAAAACAATTTATATGTATCAATCAAGATAGCAGAATCATTGACGCAGTTCATCTTTAAAATGATATTTGCTGTGGTGGGTTCCTCCTCTTCTTTTGGTAGGTATGCATTAGTAATTTTTCGAGTAAAAAAATTGAAGTTTTGAACAAATTTTCTTTCACGAACACAGGTAAAATTCGTTATATTTTCGGTGTTTAAAAGAAAAACATTTTTTTTTTTTTCCTCGCTTGAACATAAAATTTAATTATTGATTACCGAAATCCCTTTTTTACCGAAAGCAATACAATAAGAGGAACGCGAAAGAAGGTACAAAAAAATCAAAAAAAAACGAAATACTCTAGAAAATTCCACTTATACTTAGTATTTAGTATTAGAGTTTCAATTCATTTTCTTATATTGTTTTGGAAAAAGTGTCAATTTGAAGGCAACAGCAGTAGATAAGCAACAATATTGAAAAAATAACTTACACATACACACATTGTAATGACCACAAGTATGGAGGACGACGGCATGAATCCATACACCGTGTTGGGAATAGCGAGCGATGCAAGTTTCGAAAGCATCAAGAAGGCATACAAGATGATGGCGTTAAAACACCATCCAGATAAGAATAATCATAGTGAAGAGAGCAAAAAACGGTTTCAAGCGATATGCACTAGTTTTGATATTTTGAAAGACGATGACACCAAACAGAAATACGATACATACGGCACGATAGACGATGCAGTTATATTAAACATCCAACGCCAGCAGCGACTGCAAAAATTGAAAGAACAGCAACAGAGACAAAGACAACAAATGGATGTGGGAGATTATGCAAACACGGGTCTTAGTGCAGCAGACACATTTTCTGAGTTTTTCAATTTCTCTCAAGGATTCAATTTCTCAGCAACAACTACTACAACTACAACAACTAATGGAAGAAGAGAAACACGTACATATACACAACGTTCACAAAATCCTTTCACACAGCCACAGTCTGGATCTCAACAGCAGCAGCAGCAGCAGCAGCAGCAGCAAAGAAGATATGGAACCAAAAAACCAAAATGGTGTGTGGAAAGAGCACGTAGAAAGGCACCTTCAATTCATCATAATTTACAAGTTTCATTAAGAGATATTTATGAGGGTAAAAGCTTTAAATTGAAAATGTCAAGAAGTAGAATATGTGATAGTTGTCATGGTACAGAGGGAACTGGATATTTTGAGCAATGTTTTAATTGTTCTGGATCGGGGAAAATTATGAATTTCATGAATTTTGGTATGCCACATTCAAGTATATTCAATGATTTAAGTAAATGTTCACATTGCAAAGGAGCTGGTGAATTTTTCCATCTATTAGAGTTTTGTCCTACTTGTTTTGGTCAAGGTTTTATTAATGAACGTAAAATATTTAATGTGGAAATTTTAAAAGGTGTTTCCACTTTTGACGAGCAGATTACATTTGAGGGGCAAGCAGATGAAGTTATTGCATTACCGGATGGTAATTATGAAGGTTGTATACCTGGAGACGTAATTATTACATTGACTGAAAAAGAAAGAGAAAAAAATAAAGTTTTTTCACACAATGAAAGTAATCGTAACAGAAGTTCTAGTATGAGTAGTAGTGGGAGTATAGACAAAGATAATATCAACAGTACAAGTTCTGTAGGATCTTCCTTTTCGTCTTTTTTTAATCAAAACAGTACTGTCAAGTGTTCACTTATCAATGAGAGCAAAGACCTTTATATCGCTAATTTGGATGTGTCACTTTTAGATGTATTGTGTGGAGGACAAGTCATTATACCAGAAGGAATTCATCCTAGAAATGGAATAATTAAATTACAAATATTAAGTGGACAAATTAAAAATTCAGAAACTATAGCAGTATTCCACAATTTAGGTATGCCTTTAAATGCAGCAGGTGATCAGTATGGATCTATGTATGTTAAGTTTAAGATACTTTTACCTGATGATTTGAATCAAGAAACTTTGAAAAATTTACATGAATTGCTGAGTAGATCATTATCATCATCTTCGTCATCATCATCGTCATCATCGGGCAAGTCTAGACATGGGAATATATCGGAAGCTAACAGTTCAATAAACAACGATAACCATGATGACGATATTATAGAAGAGTTTGAATTATACTGTTTGAATGAAACTATCAATTATACTGATTTTCAAAATACTATGTTAGATTCTAATTTTAGCAGTAATGATGGGAAACATACAACTAACAAGAGAAGAAAACAGTAAATTGAATTTTTAGCCACATTGTGTATGTATTTGTCGACTGAATTATTTATAAATAGTTTCAAAACCTGTGCTTCTTTTTTTCATTTTATTTTTTTCTGTAAAAGAAGTATAATATTAGGAATTCAATGGCTTTTTTTTTTCTCAAAATTTGGATGAGAATAGGATGAAATCACATCATTTTTTATTATATAAATGCCAAAGCCGCCGAACTCTTGATTAGTTTACTTCAAAAATAAACGGAGCATTAAAAAACACGCACATCAACAATAATGTTTTTTTTTTTGCAAATAATAATAAAAGCAACATATACGTACACGTGACTATAAAGAAAATGTTATTTCCAAAACACCCACACCATATTCAACTTTTTTTAAAACGTATATTTTGTCCCTTTTTCTTTTTTGTATTTTGTCTTTTGTCTCTAAAATTGAGTCTACCCCTTAAAAACTTTAATTTTTTTTTATTTTCGGAAATAGAAATGTTTCTCCACGAATATGATGACGTTTAATAGTGGCTACCACTAACACTAACACTATTGGTTACCATTTAATAGTAAATGAAAATAGTTTGTTCTTTGCATTGTATAATTAGGCATGATGTCACTTGACCTGATTTCCTTCACTGAATTTTTTTCTTGGTTATGGCAAATATAATAAATAAGGGGTGTCTAATTATTTAAAATTGGGAAAAATCATTATTCTCAACTCAAAATCCCATTGGTCCTTCTGCTTTGTATTTTTTCCCATCCCCTAACTTCAGTTAATCGGTTATTCAATTGAACTTTCTTGTATATATAAAGGCACCGAATTAAAATCTTAATTAGAATTTGTAATATCTATATAGGAGAGAAAGAGAGTTGAAAAAATATTAAAAATAACCAAACTTTATAATATTATTAATACACTAATATTATCATTAAAAAAACAATAAAACAAACAAATATCAAACAACAAATCAATCATGTCTAGTAAATTTTTCTTGGGTACTGTTGCTATTGCTGCTGGTGCAATAATATATGAAAAAAACAAAAAAGCTCATCAACTTCCAGATGAATTGATTTTAAACAGACAGTCTGTTTCATTAAATTCCAATGATAAAATTCCGACAGATACTTCTTTATTTACAAGTGTCGGAAAACGTGCTGATTCCAGTATCAATCAATTGAACAACAAAATCAACAACGTTGTAGGTGAAGCTGAAGATAAATATTCTGAAAAACGTAATCAATTTCAACAACAAAATGAGTTGTCTCGTAATTCCCAAAGCAATGTTGGGAACATCAAAGATGGTATTATGGATGATATTACTTCATTGAAAAATGCCATTTTCAGAACAAGTGACAAGACCAAACATGAAATTAAAGAAGATCTAAGATTCGCCAAAAAGAGCAATTATGATGGGAACAGAAAGAATTTTGGGTCAAATTCTGCCAAAGATCAAGATGCCTCTTATTTTAACTGGGGCGATACTGAAAAGCTGGAAGAAGCAAGAGCCTTGTTGGTTAATAAATACGATGATGCCAATAAAAAATATAATGAATTGACTGATGAATTACGTGACCATGCTGAGAGATATAAAGATAACTATAACAAACAAACAATTGATCATAAAATCTCAGAAGCCAAGAAACAAGTTTTAGATTTAAAAAACCAACTAGACTCTTCTGCTCGTGATTTTAAAAAGCAAATTCATCAAGATGCTAATGAATTGAGTGAAAAAATCTATAACAGTCAACTGGGTACATTAATAAGAGAAAACGTTCAACCTTTGCATGGGGAAAAAGATTCCAAAATATCGTTTAGTGACGAAGAAAAATTGGCTAAAAATACGATGAGGGGTTTACACGGATGGGGTGATTCAGCAAGTGAGTTTTCTGAAGAGCAATATCAATCTGTGAAAGATAATCAACCTGTCAAGTCTGCTTTAGAATCTGTCAAAGATTCGGTCAAGGATCAAGGAAGAAGTTGGTGGAGTTGGGGTAAAAAGAAAACCAATGAAAACGTTGAGTCATTGAAAGAAACTGCCCAAGATAAAAGTGAAGAATGGAAAGAAACCGCCAAGGGTAAATCTGCGGAATGGAAAGAATCTGCCAAAGATAAATCTGCTGAGTGGGCAGAAACCGCCAAGGATAAATCTGCTGAATGGAAAGAATCTGCCAAAGATAAATCAGCTGAATGGTCAAAAGATTTGAAAAACACCATGATTGATGGTAGTGAAAAAGCTATGGAGTACACATCTAGTGGATTAAATGCTCTTAATGAAAAGACACAAGAAAAATTAGGCGAAGGCAGTAAAAAATTAGAAAAGAAGAAGGATTAATTAAACAAGTATGTAACGCTATTATATAATAAAATACAATACAATATAACATGACTTTTAATTAACTAATTTGATTGATGTGGGTATGACTTTTTGAAAATGCAAAGAGGGTAACTTGTAGTTTTATATTTGTTTTTTTTTCTGACTTTTTTCTTCTTATTCCTCACAGAGAATATACTATAATACTAATAGTGAATTGGCTTTTTCTTTTTTGTATTACGTCGTAGAGAGTTTCCACTATTTGCTTTTTTTTTGTTTTAACGATAATGAAGAAAAATTAATAACCTAAAAAAAAAAGGAAGAAGAAAACCAGGTGAGGTAAGAAAGTCAGTTAATGCAGGTAAATTGATAGAAAATATGAATGACTTGACAAAAAAAAAAAAAAAAAAAAAAATTTTTTTTTTTATTTAATATTTAAAATTAAAATGATAAAAAACAAATTATAAAATTATTTTTTTTTATTTTTTTTAATATTTTATTACTTTTTTTTTTTATCCTTACTTATTTAATAATAATAAAATTTATTGAATAATATTATTTTTTATTTTTTTATTTTTTTAATTATT
>JAKTSY010000157.1:0-116030 GCA_030580555.1 Hanseniaspora taiwanica (nom. inval.) | reverse complement strand
TGTGGTAGTGATTTTTTTTTTTTGTATTACTTTGTTGTGGATTTCTATTATTTTATTTTTTTTTTTTTTAAAAAAAATGAAAAAAAATTAAAAAACAAAAAAAAAAAGGAAAAAAAAAACAAGGGGGGGTAAAAAAGGTAGTTAAAGCAGGAAATTTGATGAAAAAATTAAAGTATTTGAAAAAAAAAAAAAAAAAAAAAAAAAGTTATATGTTAATTACTATTAGAAATTATAATGATTATAGCCATATTAGAATGACTTTTTTTTTTATTTTTATTGATGCCTTGTTAGATTTTCAATGATACCATATATATATAGTGTATAGCATATCTCGGCATTGAGTAAATTTTTAATCATCTTAATTCTTTCAATCTCATATATAATAAAATAGTTTACGATGTATTGTAATGGTTGAATGGATGCTTGTTGAAACAATTGTGGAGATAATATTTGGAAAAAAACGCAACCATTATCCCCATTGTACACATTGGCTGGGACTAACATTTAAAGATAAAAAGAAGAAAAACCATGAGCAAGATAGACAGATATATCGGAGAAAACAATGTTCGAACCAGTAATACTGGCAGTAGTGGAGCAAAGTACAGGGACAATTTACAGAAGTTCGATCAGATGGTGAATGTTTCGAGTAGTAGTGAACAACAAGTTTTTTTCAAGATTGTGCCCACGCTATTCACACCGAGTAAACTACAGGCTTTCGAAACTGATGAGTTGTACTATCACATTCTGAAAATATCTCCACATTTAGAACACGGATCGAGATTGCATAATATTTCATGGAGAGTCATGAACAAGACACCACGTGTGGAACAGTTGAAGATAAGGAAAAGAGACGGGGTTAAGAACATCTACAAGCTGATCACTCCTAGAGTGATACCTCACTACAACCAGCAGCAGCAGCAACAGCAACAGCAGCCCAGTGGCATGTTGCCTGCGCAGCAAAATGCTAATGTTGCAAAACCAACTGGAAACAGCAAAGTGCCTTGTCTTTTCAAAAAACCATGCTCTACTCTGTTCACCAAAACAACAACAGCAGCAGCAGCAGCAGCAGCAGCATCATCATCATCATCATCATTATCAAGAATGGCAAATTCTCAAGTGGTGCCGCAACAGCAAGCACATTCATTGTTCAAATCTGCACCACTTCCACAGTCATCGTCATCACCTGTAGGAACTTCTGAACTGCCAGGTGTGCCCACAAACGACTATAACAAAGTTTATTATTCAAGTGATGAAGACATCTATTCAAGCGATGAAGATGAAAGCTCTAGTGAGATCAGTGACGATGATGATGATGAGGATTTTTACAACGATGAAGACTATGATATGTACTCTAACAAAAATACCAAAGAACAACATAATACACAAATTCATGCTTTAGGAAGCACGGGCAGTGGTAGTAGACATCGTCAACAACATGGGTTCAAGAGAAAGAGTAATGACTTGTTAGAAGGGAAAAGATACGAAAGTGCAGTGGGCTCTGGAAACAATGAGAGTATGGACAAGTTTTATCAGCAAAAATGGGATAAGACTATGTTGAGGAATTACCACAAGAAGGCTGCCACGGACAGAACCCAAGGGAGTGAAGCGTCGATAGCCAACATGACTATGGATCCACCACAGAGCAACACTTCAAAGCCAGAAGTTCACGGTGACCTCATCACAAAAGAAATGCTTTTGGATAACCAGTCTTCAAGATCGTCAGAACACAACAACCCTTTGGTGCCGACGACTTCAAACAACAGCAACACTGCAAACCCGCACTTGGTCTTGTTCAGAAGAGGGAGTTTTGGGTCTATGGCAAGCGAAGCTACACGGAAACGCTACGTGCATCCTTCTAACGCTCCACCAACGGCCCAAACATTGTTACCGATTGCATTCCAAACTCACATGTTTGTCCCAAACGATATCTCGCTGCAGAGACAACAGATGGAGCAGAGAAAGATACTTTTAGATGATCAAGAAAGCGGTATGATTGAAAACGAAAATGTAGGCGGCATTGAGAACGACGACGACGACGACGACGAAGAAGAAGATAGTCTTTTTTACAGTGAGCGTGCCAAAGAACCCAAGAAGCACGCATTGGTAACCAAACCTCTTTTCCATCATCCTAGACCCCATTCGGAACACTCTTTGTTTACAGGTGGCAGAACAAGAGGTTGAAGTGGGCTGTCAAACGTGTAATCTATGTGTACATATATACTTATTTCAACGCACGTGATATGGTTTAGTTTTTTTTGAAAAAATTCCTTTTTTTCTTGTTTTTTTTACATTCACTCTCATAACTTTTCTTTTTTCGTGAGATGATATTGTTCTTAAGAAGCAATGATTGATTACTTTTCAACCGTAAACTCAACAAACCATCGCAAAAAAACCAAACAAAAAATGCTACGTCGTCAAGCCCGTGAAAGAAGAGAATATTTGTACCGCAAAGCTCAGGAACTGCAAGAATCGCAGCTGCAAGAAAAAAGACTTATCTTAAAGAAAGCGCTGGCTTCGGGGAAACCGTTGCCTAAGGACATTGCTGAAGACAGCGACTTACAGCGTGATTTCCGTTTTGATGAGAGTCTGGCACAGAAAGATGCAGACGCTGAAGCCGAGGCTGCTGTGGATGACGAGTATGCGAAGCAGAGCGGGATCATGGACCCGAAAATTATTGTCACCACCTCGAGATCTCCCTCTTCAAGACTACAGCAGTTCACCAAGGAAATCAAAATGCTTTTCCCCAACAGTATCAGATTGAATCGTGGTAACTACATTGTCAAGGATCTGGCCTCTGCGTGTGTGAAGTCCAACACAAGTGATTTGCTAGTCTTGCACGAACACAGAGGTGTACCAACCTCTTTGACCATATCGCATTTCCCCTTTGGACCAACTGCAGTATTTTCCTTACACAATGTTGTCTTAAGACACGATATCATGAATAATGGGAATCAAAGTTTGGTAGCCCCACATTTAATTTTTGAAAATTTCCAGAGCGATCTAGGGAAAAGAGTGGTCACGATTCTAAAACACTTATTTCCACCAGGTGTGAAAAAGGACAACACCAGAGTGATAACATTCAGCAACAAGAACGACTACATATCCGTGAGACAGCACATCTACGTGAAAATGAACACGGGAGAAATTGAACTTGCCGAGTGTGGTCCGCGTTTTGAAATGAAATTGTTTGAGTTAAGATTAGGAACACTAGACAACAAAGACTCCGATGTTGAATGGCAGCTGAGAAGATTTGTTAGAACCAGTAGCAGAAAGGACTACTTGTGATCTATGTTTATTACCATGACTATTGTTATCATTGTGTGTTTTTTTTTTTATATTATATAAATTATATTTTTGAAAACTATAGATTGATATTATTATTACTATTATTATTTTAATTTTTTATTTTATTTTTATTTTTATTTTTATTTTTATTTTTACTTATAAAGAGAAAGAGCCTAGAGCGAATGAGTGTGTGTTGTGTCTGATATGAGTTTGAAAAAAAAGCACCGAAAGTCAATTTTTAATTGAATGGAATGGGCTTTTGCCGCCGTTTTCCAAATTGTACTGACGTCTTTGGTATTCTTGTGGTTTGACTTTGTCAAATACTCCATCTTTCCCATCTGTTGCTGTTGTTGTTGTTGTTGCTGATCCGCTGTGTTCAGTAGAACAAGAACCACTACTATTAATCGACTGACGAGAAGCTGGCCTTTCACAAGTGACACAGTTTGCAGCTAATGGATGCGAGCTAGTAGTATTAGTATTAGTAGTTGCCACTGTGGATCTAATGAAAGAAGGCGATACGATGCTGTTGTTGGAAGTTTGTGCTGAAAGTGGAGATCCAATAGAAAAAGATGCTCCACTGCTATTTTTGCGAGATGTTGTGTTCAAAGGCGAAGGTTGTTGTTGTTGTTGTTGTAATGGAGTTGATGGAGTTGATGGAGAGTAGTTGGCAAAATTGTTTGAAAATAAAACAGAAGACGAAGGAGATTGAGATAAAGATGGTCTTCTCATTTGTTTTTCATCAGATAAAATATCCGCATAAGAGCAGAATCTCAAGACTTTTGGTCTAACACCACCACTAATACTGTTACTTCTACTGGATGGAGATGTAGAGGCATTTGTAGATAGAAAAGATGGTGAGTTCAAAGTAGATTGTTGTTGGGCTTGGAATAACGGAGACAGTGGAGAAGTACTTGAAATGTGGTCATCTGTAGAATTAGCAAGATCTGTTCCAGACATCCCACCACTTGTAGCATACAATCCAATGGTACTTGGTCTTCTATGGGATTGATTGAAACTATCACTTTGTAAATGTTGAATCTCAATATTATCCAAATTTGTATTTTTATCACTAACTAATTGAGCAGATGCATCTAAACTAGGACTTATAAAATTTTCTAAATTTCTATGTTGAGAAATCGATGCTCTACGATTACTTCCTGTTGAAGCAGCTCTTCCATCGGCCCACGAATTTGTTCTAGACAATGAATTTGGTAAGTCATTATTATTGTTAGTATTGTTATTATTGTAAATACTAGTATTTGTAGTTGTTTGATATAATGAACTGGTAGTATATCCCATATGACTTAATGAGACTATCGAGTTGGTTCTACCATTTCCAAGAGAAACAATAGAATTGGTCCGAGATAATCCATTGTTATTATTGTTATTATTGTTATTATTTGAATGGTCAATAAACGAATTGAATGGTTCTTCAACAGTTCTTTCAAAAATCATTGAAGCAGCAGTTGATGGAACTCTGCTGGCAGAAGCAAATCCAAATTCATCGATTTCATCATCTGTATAGTTGTCTTCTTCATTTTCAGTGTTACTGTTAGTAACACTTGTGTTATCGACTTCATCTTCTAATACAACACTCGAAATGATTGAATGTTGGAATGATGAATCTGTATTTATTCTCGATAATCCCATATCATTTGTTGAATTGATGTGATTGATGTGATTGTTAATTTTACTCATATTCGGGTTTGCTATGTAGTTAGTGTATATGGTAAGAAGTTTTTTGCCCAAAACGGTTCTTGCCTTTTATTTTTCTTTTTGAGGGAGTAACTTTTCTTAAGATGGGAAAAATGTAAAACGATATTATATACTTTCATAAGATTCACTCACAATTAACTACTAAAGAAGTATATATAATCTATATATAATTATTTCTTGAAATAAAATTAATCATTTTTATGTTTTTCCTTTACTTTACTTTCCTTTACTTTTTTTTGTTTTCGGTTTTTTAATCTCAGTATTAATGTATCAACCACAATTAATGCTACTTTTTGTTTTTACAACAATCTGTGTTTTTAACAACTCATTAATAACGTGGATGATGATAACACTTTGAATGTATGTATTTATGTATGTATGTATGAATGAATAAATGAATAAATGAATGAATACCAATAATCAATATCTTAAATAATGCCGTGGATAACAATCTTTTTTTTTTTTGTTTTTAAATATAATCTAATCTTTAAATTACGGGATTACACAAAAACCCACAAGAATTTAGAGATTTTGTAATTTTTTGTAATTTTTTGTTAGAAAAAAAGAGAGATTTCGAGAGATATTTTTTTTATTTTTTTTTTTACTTCATTTTCATTTTATTTTATTCAATTAGAGAAAAGAAAGAGAAAGAAAAGGAGGGAATAATAAAGAGAACTCTTTCTTATTCGTTCCTGCAGAAAACAATTTATCATTACTTTTATTATGGCTATTATTGTATAGCATTTAAAAAAAAAAAAAAGAGGCTTAACGAGAGAGAGAGCGAGAGTGATAAAGAAAACCAGTAATCGAAGTAAGTAAGTAAAAGAACTATTTTTTTGTTTTACTTTTTTTTTATTATGATTCAATATAATAATTCTCAGAGTTAAAAGTAGATAACAATTGAGTCTTTATGTATTTCCGTTTCAATTTCTAAATATATATATATATATATATTATGCTTAGTCACAAAGTAGTGCAGGTAAATGGTTTATTTGGACATCATAAGATTTAATTATATATATTTAGAGTCTTGGAAAATGTGTCAAAACTATTATACAAATTTGTTTCAAAATAAAAATAAAGAAAGACACGTGTTGGCACATGATATATATTAATATATAATTGAAATAAGTTAAGATACCCTGCTATTCAAACGATAAAACAGAATCTAGGAAAAAACAGAAAAATTGCCCTCTCTCTCTCGTTCTTTCGCTCTCTCGCTCTTTTTCGTAATGTTTCTGTGATTGTTCTTGGGTATGAACTTTTCTTCTCCAAGAAAATATATAAAATATCAAGTTAATGTTAAGAAGAATCAAGAATAGGAAATACCAAAAAAAGACAAAGAAAAATTACAGGGAAAACCCAAGCACAATATACCATGATAATAAGGATATTATCTACATATATATTGTAGTTGTGATTTTCACAGCAAACTTTTCTTCTATTAATATTTTTTTTAAAATGATGAGACATAATATGCGTTATCGTATTGAGATGTAATTTAAGTATTATGTTATTTGAAAACAAATTTAAAACAGATTATACAATATCTCTGAGATTAAATATTAATATAGTAATAGACTTTCTTGCTTGTGGATAATGTTTTGTAACTTGTTAATACATAATAAGAAGAAGGCTCGATTTAGAAAAACACAAAAAAGTGGGGTAACACATAGCAAATTGTATACCCTATGTGTTAGCGAACCGTTTACGTACCATAACTAGACTCCTAATACCTCTGTCCAACTTCAAAACATAAAGAAATTAAAGAGAAAATAAAAACAGGGGAAAAATGCTGAAAAGTGTTAATAGGAGCAGCAGAATTACCAATGTGGTTTTAAGGCGTTGTTTCAATGCTCAAGCATGTCTCAATTCTGTCTCAACAAAGAACAGAAATCACTTGAAGATAGATGCTTCAGTATTGGAATATACTGAAAGAAATTTGAAAATTGAAAGCAATACAAATAGGTACTATCCATCATTGACACAATACGAGGATGAGTATTTAAACAAATATGTATTGATTACTCCTTTGCAATTCAACAATATGTACAACAACAACAACAACAACAACAACGTTCTTGAAGAAGACAAGCGTACAATAACCCATACTATGATGGGGAGAATAAAACATATACGATATGCAGGTAAGAAAATGTGTTTTGTGAATATCGAACAGATGGACTCTTCATGCCAATTGATTATCAATTACAATAATATTACTGTACAGAATACGACAACATCTGCAGAAGATTTTCAAACTTTCGTTAAAGACGAACTGAGACCCGGAGATCACATCTTGTGTTATGGGTACCCTGGAATATCGCAGAATGGGAAGACTCCCTCTTTGAAATTAACACAGTTGCCGAAACTGTTAAGTTGTAGACAACTACCTATTCCACCAGTTTTAAAAGATTATACAAAAGTTAAAAATAACAGAGTTGTGAATTATTTAGTTAATCCTATAGAAAGTAAACGGATTGTTTATGCCAGACATAAATTAATGAAATGTTTGAGAACTTATCTTAGTGATGAACTGGGTTTCATAGAGGTGGAAACACCAATATTGAACAAAATCAGTAACGGTGCAAATGCCAGACCATTTGAAACTGCTTTGAACCACAGCAGTGGTGGAGATAAAGATAGTGATAACAAGGGGTTAGAGTTGAGGATAGCCCCAGAGTTGTGGTTGAAAAAATTAAGTATTAGTGGGTTTGACAAAATATACGAAATCGGGAAAGTTTTCAGAAATGAAGGGATCGATTCAACACACAATACTGAGTTCTCTACGTTGGAACTGTATCAAACCTATACCACAATGAACGGATTGATTGAATTATGTGAGAATGTTTTCAAAAAAGTTATAAAAACTTTTTCCAACAGTGATACAGCGACTCATCTTAAAGATATGATACACGATTTGGAAACTCATGAGTGGAAATTCAGAAGGTTGGAGTTTGTTCCTACGCTTGCGCACGAACTTGGCATCGAGGTCCGTGTTCTTGATGATTTGTTGAAATCAGCAGATTGTGAATCAAACATGGTCGCCAATTTTAACAAGATATACGACTATCTTCCTGAAAAATACAAAGAAATGCACCTGTCACCACAAAAATTGCTAAACACTCTTTGTGGAGACTATATTGAAGATAGATACTGTACCGATAGTGTCTCAAATGATAAAAGACCGTGTTTGATTTATCATTACCCAACATTGATGTCTCCCTTGGCCAAATCTACTAGTCATATTTGCCAAAGATTTGAAGTCTTCATCAATGGGAAAGAGTACATGAATGCATACGAGGAAGAAAACGTTCCTCAAGTCCAAAAAAAAAATTTCATATTGCAACAATTACAAAAAAATAACTACAACGATTTAGAATCCTTGCAGATAGATGAAGAGTTTGTTAGAAACATGAAACTCGGAATGCCTCCAACAGGAGGACTTGGAATCGGGATCGACAGACTGATGATGCTTGTGTGTGACAAATCACGTATAGAGCAGGTTTTATCTTTTGGTTCTTTAGATGACGTGATGAGACAGTAATCGCTGTATTTCGTGCACTTGTATATAATATATATTTATATTTTTTTGATTATTATTTTTTTTTTTTTTTTTAAAATAACTAATGAGGTACAGAGAAAATAAAAAGGCATACGTAGAAGCAAAGCATCTTGAAAAAAAACAGCAAAAGATAAAGAAAACCAAAAAAAATGCTGCCACCATCAGTAAATGATGCATTGAATACAGTGCACAACTCTACATTCATATCTGCCGTTCCACAATGCATCAAAGACGCCCCGGATGAACCGATCATCATTGGGGTCGATGAAGCAGGAAGGGGTCCGTGTCTTGGTGCTCTAGTCTATGGAATCTCTTACTGTTTGAAAAATTTCCACGATACACTGGTGTCCAACTATATCTTTGACGATTCTAAAAAACTGACAGATGCAGTAAGGAGACAGCTGTTTGATGAGATCTGGAACAGAGAAGACACGAGCGAATTGGCTAAAAACATCGGGTACGCGACCACAGCATTGCAATCCATGGACATCTCTGCAGGAATGCTAAGGTTCCCACCCACGGAAAACTACAACCTGAACGAACAAAGTCACGATGCCACCATTGGACTGATTCGCAGTCTCGTTGCTCTAAATTTCAATATAGACCACATATACATAGACACAGTGGGACCACCACATACGTACCAAAAGAAACTGGAAAATTTGTTTCCCAAAATAAAATTCACTGTTGCAAAGAAGGCAGATTCGCTATATGTCATTGTTAGTGTTGCTTCTGTTGTGGCTAAAGTCACAAGAGATATCATCTTGGAACAGATGATTGCCAAGATATATGCCGCACCAGAAAGTGGAAGTAGTGAAGGTGTAAAATGTGGATCAGGGTACCCGAGTGATCCAAACACTGTCAGATGGTTGAAAAACAATCAGACACCGTTGTTCGGTTGGCCAATGGAAATCACAAGATTCAGTTGGTCTACATGTGCGACACTTTTCGCCAACCAGGAGAAATCAATTATTATAGAATGGGAAGATGATTTTTTGGATGTGGGCAGTAGCAACAACAGCAAGAACAAGAAAGCGTTACAGACGTTTATGTTGAATAACAAGCAAGAAAAGCTAGTGACTCTGGACAACTGGTACTCCTAATAATACACTGTTTGTACACGAATAAATTAAAAATACTTGTATACTATATTCTTGAACTAAGTCCGAGCCATCTCTCTTGGAGCCCAAAGTATCAACGTTGATGGTAATAAAAGTCCGAAACTTGTATAGAAGACCCTCAACTCGATGATGTTGATGATGATATTTAAACTCCGATTGCGGTAAACTCACTATATGGATGATACGTTTTTCTACGGTAATCCAGTGCATCGCTTGATATTTTTAATAAGGCATCCTTTTTTTTTATTTTTTTTTTTATTTTTTTTTTTAGAAAAAAAATATTTTGTTTCGCTTCGCTTTCATAAATCAATTGAGCCTATAATATAAGGTTGTGTTTTTTTTTCAATTCTTCTCTTTCGTTCTCTATTAATTACTTAGTTTTTAACGATTAATTAAAATCTAAATGGTAATATTTAATGAGTTTAGAATAGAATTTGAAAATTGCCAATTTTTGTAACTTAATTAACAAAAGTCTGCCTTTTCTAATGTGCTTCACCTTACATTGATAGATATTAGTTCAAAAGAAAAAGAAAATAAAATCAGTACAAAAACCCTTGAAAGAAAATTAAATTAAAAAAAAAAGATGTTGTCAAGAGTTTTCGTTAGAGCTAGACCGGCTTTCCAAGTTGCCAGATTCCAATTGAGAACATATGCCTCTTATCCACCACACACCGTTATCGGTATGCCAGCTTTGTCCCCAACCATGACTGAGGGTGGTTTGGCAGTTTGGTCCAAAAAAATTGGTGATCAATTAGAACCAGGCTGTGTTTTGGCTGAAGTTGAAACTGACAAAGCTCAAATGGATTTTGAATTCCAAGAAGATGGGTACTTAGCACAAATCTTGGTTCCGGCAGGTTCCAAAAACTTGCCAGTGAACACTCCATTGGCTGTTTACGTTGAAGAAGCTGAAGATGTTGCTGCCTTTGCTGATTTCAAAGCCAGTGATATTGAAGGTAGTGGTAAAGATACTGCTGCTGCTGCTGCTCCCGAAGCTGCTCCAAAAGAAGCTGAAGCTGCTGCTCCTGCTGCTGAAGCCGCTCCAAAAGAATCGTCTGCTGGCACAGCTTCAAAAAGCTCTGCTCCAGTAACTGATAGAATCATTGCTTCTCCATTAGCTAAAACCATTGCTTTGGAAAACGGAGTTGCTTTGAAAAACATCAAGGGAACCGGGCCAAGAGGCAGAATTGTTAAAGCCGATGTGGAATCCTACATGGCTTCTGCTCCAGCTGCTCAGGCCTCTGCTGCTCCTAGTGCTCAAGCTTCTGCTGCTCCTAGTGCTTCAGCCTCAGCTCCAGCTCCTACTGCCAATGCTTCTTACACCGATGTTCCAATCACCACCATGAGACAAATCATTGGTGACAGATTATTACAATCCACCACAAGCATTCCTTCATATATTGTTTCTTCTGACATTTCTGTTTCCAAATTGTTGAAACTAAGACAATCTTTAAACACTGGTGCTAAAGACTTCAAATTATCAATTAATGATATTTTGGTCAAAGCCATCACCGTTGCTGCCAAGAGGGTCCCAGAAGCTAATGCCTACTGGTTACAACAAGAAAATGTTATTAGACAATTCCATAACGTTGATGTTTCTGTTGCAGTTGCCACTCCAACTGGATTATTTACCCCAATCATCAAAAGTGCTGAATCTAAAGGTTTGACTTCCATTTCTTCTGAAATCAAAACACTGGTTGCCAAAGCTAAAAATAATAAATTAACTCCAGAAGAGTTTCAAGGTGGTACCATTTGTATTTCCAACTTGGGTATGAACAATGCTGTCAACATGTTCACATCAATCATTAATCCTCCTCAGTCAACCATCTTAGCCATCGGTACAGTTTCCAGAGTTGCTGTTGAAGATGTCGGTGCTGAACACGGATTTTCATTTGACTCCAAGATCAATATTACCGGTACTTTTGATCACAGAACCATTGACGGTGCTAAAGCTGGTGAATTCATGAAACAGTTGAAAACCGTTGTAGAAAATCCGTTGGAATTATTACTATGAAAAGAGTGTCTTTCTTCTCTGTTAAATAAATAAATAAATAATCAAATAAAATATATATAACTGGTAAAAAATAATTAGCAAGTCTAATTTCCACGCAATAAATCATATCAATTAAATAGCCTTTAATTAATTAAAGCATCTATTAATATTACTGTCTTGAATAATTCGTAAAAAGTGATTTATGCAAACCCACCTGTTTCAAAGAAAACAAACTTTACGAAGAAAAAATATTTTCTTTTCAGTAAATTTGTCAGGGTGTGCAAAGAGGAGGAAAAGAAAGAAACTCCAAAGCAATCAACCAATTAAACAATCAGTTTACAAATCAAAAAATGGTCTTTGGCATTGGTTTACCTTCATATATTTTGAGCGACGAGTCTAAAGAAAGAATCTCAAAGGTTTTGAGCATGGGACAAACTGTTGCCCACTACGGCTGGTTGCCTTTTATTTTATACTTGGGCTGGAACAGCACCTCGAGCAGACCAAACCTATTCAACTTGCTATCTCCATTGCCAAGTGCCTAATCTGTGAGGCTATAATTGCGAGTGGGTTCAGAAATGTCCCCTCAACGATTTGAAAAGAATAAGAAAAAGAAATTAAGTTAATTTTTGTATATAGAAAGTATAGATGTGTGTGTGTCTTTTTTTGTAAAATCTGTAATGGGTTTTCAAAACCCCAGCTTATGAAAACTGTCAAGCTCCTTGTTATGGGAGATTCCATTGTATTCAATCAACTCTTTTAAAAGAAATATTTTTTTCCACCGAAAACAGGAAACAGCTAAGTAGCAGAGAAGACAAAGAAAAGATCAGAAAGGCATCCATGGAGTCTGGAAGTGCGCTCTCTCCTGTGCAAAGAGAGATAATATGCGGACTCACATCAGGAACAGCGACTATTCTTGCTACACACCCTTTGGACTTGATCAAAGTGCGGCTGCAGTTGTCCCAGTCGCAACAGACGTCCTCCTACACTAAAATTATCAAGAATACAATCTTGATCAACAAAGAGAGCAGCAACATTGCAGCAAGACGAAACTGGCAAGAGGCATACAGAGGCCTGGACATCAATTTGCTTGGAAATGCTGTGAGTTGGGGCCTTTATTTCGGACTTTATCGTTTTTACAAAGATTGCATACATGATATATTCTTCACACGATCTCAAAGCAGGTCTACCACAAATTTTCAAAACGATCAAAAATTAAATTCGTTCATGTACCTTACCGCGGCATGGGGTGCAGGGATAACGACATCTGTGCTGACAAACCCGATATGGGTGGTAAAAACCAGAATGATGGGATCGTCCACCGTGGACATGGATAAATACCGGAAATATCATAAGATTTCCTCCACTGTGCGGGAAATGGTTAAGAAGGAAGGTTGGAAAAGTTTCTCTAAAGGTTTGGTGCCCTCAATATTCGGTGTTTCGCAAGGAGCAATCTATTTCAGTTGTTACGATACATTGAAGATGCGATGGTTTCACAACGCTACAGACGAAACTGAAAAAAAACTACGCGCATGGGACTATATCTTTATTACCTCCTTGAGTAAGATGATCTCAGTAACTGCAGTATACCCACTACAACTGATCAAGTCAAATTTACAATATAGCAACAAGGAACAATCTGTCAGTTTGATTCAACTGGTGAATAATATTCGCAATCAGCCGCCTCGGAAAAGCTGGAGAAATTTTTACAAAGGATTAAATGCAAACCTTATCAGGGCCATCCCTTCAACATGCATCACTTTTTACATCTACGAATCAATGAAACACTTGATCTGAAAAGCGCGTGCTTAAGAGTGCTGAAACCCTCAAGAACAAGATTTGACAATAATTAACAAACAATAGTAAAAAAAGAGGTAAGTGTGGTAAACTATTAAAGAACCATTAACAACATATGTATTTTATATAAACAAATTTTTATTTAAATTTTTAAAATGTTTAGTAACCCAAAGCAGCTAATTTTTGAGCAACTTCAGATTCAGCAACAGAAGCGTTGGCAACAGCAGCTTTCTTGTTGTAAGCCTTCTTTTTGGCGTAGTATTCAGCAGCTCTGACAATTCTTTTTTCTTCTAATTTAGCGACAACGTCTTCGTATTTCCAACCGACAGAAGAAGATAATTTAGCCAAAGTAGTGTATTTTCTACCTTGTTTCAATCTCAAAACTCTTAGAGCTTGTGGAACGACAACTCTCTTTTTTTTGTCATATGGAGGTGGAACACCTTCAAAAACCTTTAATCTTTCCAAAGCAGCTTTACCTTGGGCGGTTTTGTGGGAAATCATACCTCTGATGGCTTTGTAGAAAATTCTAGATGGAGCTCTGAAATGGAATGGACCTCTGGTTTTGTTGAAAGCAGTAGCTTTTCTCAAATAGTCGTGGTATTTCAATTTGTTTCTGAACAATTCACCGGAAACATTTAAAGCTTCAGCTCTAACAATGACGATCTTTTGACCGGCCATCAATTGTTTAGCAACAGTGGAAGCCAAACGACCTAATAAGTGACCCTTACCTATATTAAAGTATTTTGATTCATCTTGATGACTATTTTTTTTTTTGCAAACACATGTGGATTGTATAATTGCATTTAAATAGTTGATCAGGAATAAAACATATTTTGTTAGTAAAACTTTGTTCAAAAAAAGAGTTGGCAACATGTTGGATATGAAAAAGTTTAGGAAGAAATGTGAGTTGCGTGATTGTTTTGATTTGTTTTGGGACTGTTTGATGTGGTAAATTCTTTTATATTCCTTTAAGCACTAAATTTAAGATACTTACTATGTTACTAAAACAGAATAGTTCTCGTCTGTCATTTCATTGCATGTTAAAATACGTGTTTACGTATTGACATTAATATTTTAATAATCATTCTGAATGACCAATGTACTGTGCCAATCACTTCCATTTTTCCTTATCTTTGTCTTTAGCTTCCTGTATTTAATTGTTGCATGGTGAGCAGATTCATATTCTTGATGTTCATATTGAATTCTTTCTGTTCTTTTTTGTAAGTAACATACCGTCAATAACAACAACTGGTTCAAAAGTGGACATTTCTAGTTTGATTGTGGTTTTTCTCGGTTTTGGATTTACTATATAGAAATTAACAATCTAATTTGAAAAACACTACGTGTACGAAAATCCAATAGTAGTAACGTTTCAAAAGTTAAACAGAATTTACTAAGATATCCGCTATCGAAATCGTATTCTTTGAATCTACAAATTAGTATGAAAATTTGATGGTAAAAAATTTTCTCGATACCGAAGGACGTGTAGAGGCAGAAAAAGAAAAAGAAAAGTGAAATGTGAAAAAAAAAAAAAAAAACAAAGAATGAAAATTTTTTTCCATTAAAAATTTTTTTTTTCATGTACAAGTTTTAGTTACCCTGTCTCTAGTTGTATAAGGTGTTAATATTTCCACCTTAGTTAATTACCTAGTTCCTCAGTCAACAATGTGAAAAGAACAATTTAATCACAGTTCATCACGTGTTTTTAATGAAGATAGTCCGTGGTGTTCGGGTGTATGTATTGCAAGGACGTCAAGCCGTCTGGTATGAATATTAATTTTCTTTCCTAGCAGTTGTTTACTTTCTGCACAAGTGCCTAGTTTATTTACAGAGAAAAAGGTCAAGAGCATCTCATCTGGTTGTATTATAACGTAGTTAATAAAGAGAAAACTATTAATGAACCTTCAACAAAGTTTCTATGGTAAGCATAATTCAAATTCATCTAAGAAAAATAACATACACTTCAACGACAAATGCTAGGCAGAGCAAGTTAGGCAGACAGACTAGATGGAAATTTTGTGTACTCAGCAAGCACCATGAAAGAAAGAAAAAAAAACACAATTATTGCACGTGATAAACAGTTGTTAAAGTATGCAGTTTCAACAACAAAAAGATGTTGTTCGCGATCTTTTCAAGCAAACTTCTCTTAAAATGTTAAAACCTGAAAAAACATTTGTACGGAAAAAAAAACAAAAACTCAAAAAAACAAAAAAACAGAAAAACAAATTACATGGTGTTCGGGTGTGGTTTTACAACAAAACTGTCACAAACATGTCACAAACATTTAACACAGCACATATGTGGACAAGTGGAGGAAAAAGAAGAGTGCAGGCGGAGGCATAGGAACATACTTCACAGAGGGTTCAGGATGATACTCTTCCATCAGCATAAAAGTTGAGAACGTAGTTCGAAAGCATAAACACACTTCTTCTTTTGTTGGTTCTTGGTCCTAGGGGAACAGATATAACAACATTGTTGTTGTTCAGGTTTTCCGTGTTATTGAACGAGGGTTTACTGGTTTCAAAAGTAAATATCGTTTTGACTACGCAATGTTCTTGTAAATTTCTAAATGACCTCATTCTTACCATAATATCATTAACTTTTTTCTTAACTTGTTGTATACCGTGTATACTGTATGAATCCCATAAGACATCAAATCCGTTAAGAATGATTAGGATTTCTTTTATCTGGGGTCTCTGTTCAACTGTTTGGCTCTCCTCAATTTTACCTTTCCTGTTTTCTTTTTCAATTTCTTCTTCTCTCTCTGTTTCCTTGAAATAGTTGCTTTTAACAAATTGAATTGTTTTTAATGTGACTTTTAGTAAATCATCAAGGTCAAAACATTTCAAAAAATGAATACGATCATACACTTTTCGCTGTGTTTCACTTGTCAATGGGATTTTCTGTTGAAATTGTTTAATGGGGAAATCATTCAAACAATCTATGTAATAAATAAGTGTCTTTTGGGCTTTGTAATCATCTTGATCATTTGTTAAAAGTATTTTTTCAATTATTTCAATATTCTTGCTAACAAGATCAGATGTTTTCAATACGCTTAAAAAAAACAATTCATCAAAGTAATTCTGGTTCCCTGAATTATTTTGACTTGGTAAAATATTCATCTGGTTTCTAAACCCTTTTTCATGTCAATTGTTTGTTTCCATTGTGGGAATATTAAGAATGTTTAATTGGAACTTTTTCTTAATTTGCCAGAACAGACCGAAAAAAAACTATTGATGAAGTCGCGTTTTTTTCAGGAGACATAATATCAAAAGTATTTGAACCTTTGGGCGGCAGAGTAAGCTCTACAAAACAAATGTAAACAATGAAAAGTGAAAAAAAAAATTTAAAAAGAACTTTATATATCTATGATTATTTACTCATATTTAAGCCTATTGTGGAGTAACATTGATCTTTACAGAGTTTGGATCGAGCATTCCTGTATTGTTATTATTATTATTATTATTATTATTATTATTATTATTGTTGTTAATTGTCGCTTTTCTTTTTAAAGGAGACGAGTCGTAAGGAATATCACTCTCAGCACCTTCTGATGAACCGCTTTTCCGTCTCACCACAGGATCACCAGTTGCTCTGTGCTGTGTTTCGGATTTCTCTTGAGGTTGCTCATAATCGTTAATCTTTTTCAAAAAAGAAGCAGCAGAAGAGCCGTTGTTGTTGCTCTCATTTGAAACAGCCGCATCTTCAACCTCCGACATCCCTATCTTTTTCTTCGTATCCAAAATGTTTTCATTGTTATCACTTTTGTTTTTCATACTCGACTCATTAACAGCACTAGGTCCTGCAGGTGTGTTGTTTAATGAAGAAAACTGTAACAAGTTCCAAACTCCAGGAGACGATTGGGGATTCACAGCACTGTTGCCAGGTTTAAGTTTTAATGAAGGAGTTTGGTTAATGAAATTGGATATTCCGTTTTCTCCCGAATTACCGTTGTTGCCATTGCTGTTGTTAAGTGTTGACAAGGGTAGCGATGGTTGAGCAAAAGACGAAGACATATGCACTGATGGTTGCACTGAAGGTGGTGGTGGTAGAAGCGTGGAACTAGAAGCAGGTGCAGCCGACCCAGTTTCAGCCACTGCACTAGGAATAGAAAAATATTCTGTGTTGGCATGAGTGTTTACCCCTACTACAGGTCCAACAATAATAGGCGCTGTTGGCGCGTTGAAACCCTGAATGGACCCACTTGAATCCTTTGTGTTCTCCTCGGCAGACTGATTGACAGTAACAGCACGTTGCTGCATCAAAGAACCTCTTTCTGGAGTGTACGCCTCTACAGCACTCACAGAAAACATTTTGGCAGAGGGAGATCTTAAAGCAGATTCGGGCTGACTCTGCGATTGAACTTGTTCTTGCTCTTGCGATGATGCAGAAAATGACTGCGGTTGTCCAATTAAATTAGCTTTCAGCATCGGATTAATGTTTCTTGTTGGAGAGTTGTTGGAGAGGGTATTGCCTGATGTGCTTTTAGAAAACCCAGTATTCAAATTATTTATACTGGCAGGTCTTTTTGATGGAGATACCAATATTCTCTGAGTGTTAAACTGTAGTGGAGCTTGAAAATTAGACTGCTGCGATACAGAAACGACCGCTTGAGATGGTGGTATTGATGAGGTTCCTGAATTTACTCTTTGCTGGTATGAAACTGGATATTGCTGCTGTTGCGGTTGTTGCGGTTGTTGTTGCTGTTGTTGCTGTTGTTGCTGTTGTTGCTGTTCATATGCTCCATAATGAGCATTATACATCGCAGCTTGATTTGACGCAGGAACAACTTGATGATCATCAGACATTGGCTCATTTAATTGCCTTTGTTCAATATCCGATGACATGTTGCTAACCGCAGTTTTCTGCTTAATATCTACTTTCTTATAGTTTTCATGACTTTGTGCACTTGAATCATCTGTTCTTTCGTGTTTCAAAGATAAACTCCTCTGGGTATTCTGTACAGCAGCACCAGGATTGTAATAGTTCCGTTCAATAGGTAATGATCCAAATTTAGAAATATGCAATTGCAACTGTCTCACAACAGAAGAACCTCTTTTGATCTTAGATACTTTTCCCTCTCTATATCTTTCAAGAAATTCCCTTTGGAAACTCTCAGCAACACGCCACTTCATACCTTTTCCCGGTTCACCTTCACGTCTTGGAACTTTTTCAAAAGCTTTGTTTAATGACAAATTATGTCTAATGGAGTTTTGCCATCCAGTAGTTCCATATTTGTAATAGGAATAATGTGATGATATGTGAGAATAAATATTTGCCAAAGACATTTCACCTTCTTCAGTTGACAAAACTGCCTGGGTAATCATTGTTGCATATGAATATGGGGGCTTTACATTTTTATTTTCTTCCCTGGACAAATCAGATGTATTCTCGTTCTGTAAAATTGGATATCCAGGATCAATGATTCCCATAGTGGACCCATTGGCTTCAAATTGGTGGGTCAGCATAGTCTGCTGTTGCGATGCTAAATATTGATTTGAAGCTTGGCCGTTTCCAAGTTGGGCTTGAAACTGACTATGAAATCTAGAATGCACATTTGCATTTTGTTGGTTGAAATTAATTTGAGATTTCCCGTCTCCACTTTTTATACTGTTATTGTTGTTACTGTTCAAACCGCCTTCTGTGATTTCTGCCGGTCTTGGTAGACCTAAATTGTATAAAATATGATTTTGTGGAATTCTGTTTTGAATATTTTTTATTGAATTCGGAGTCAATACAGGACTGCTCTCTGGCAAAATAAACATCATTTGAGTTCCACCAATATCAATAATGGTACCAGAAACCAGCTGAATCGATGGTGATCCTGGTCCTGCTTGCACTCTTGTAAAATTAATTTTTGCCCCGTTTCTTCCCTCAATATTTAGCTCCCAAATCCCGAGATTAAGATTATAATCAATAGATGCATGTCTCCTGGAAACAACCTTTGCAGGACCCAAGTCAATATCAACATCTTTTTCATTCTCATCGCCGTCCTCCCCGTTCCCTTCAGAAACTGGAATATCTTCATTTTTTTGGTTTACAATTTTACTTGGTGGAAATGCACCAGCGTTTGTATTTCTTCCAATGCTTACCGATAAGGATTTGACGTAAAAAGTCCAGTCTTTTCCTGCTATCTTAGCATAGGCTTGCACTTCACGCTCGTAGTTGTTATTGTTTGCATAATGATCTGCCACCACAGTAGGTTTTGCAGGCTCACCTAGCACAGCAATAATATTTTCAATCATTTCTGCATCCATTTCTGTCTTTTTTTTGTTTGTGTTTGTTGTTGTTCCTTTATTAAATTATTTTCGCAACCCACTAACGAAATCTTTGCACAGCTCTTAGCAGTTATTTGTTTACAATTACAGCATAATGCCTTGGAAACAAAAAAAAATTAAAAACAACTACTTCCTTGAAAAAGTAGGGATAAAAACTTGTCACAGATAGCAACTACTCATCAAGCTCAACGAATCTATATAATATAAACAAACGACATTAAAAACCAATAACAAAGATAAAACTCTATCGAACAATACTAACTATTACATTTGTTATTATTTTTGCAAAACTAATTCACATAAATTTGCATCTCAATCTATATTGAAAAAAAACATAAACAAACACAAAAAAACGAAAAAAAAAAAAAGAAAATGTTTGAAAAACATCAAAACAACGTCTCTCCAAGAAACTACGTAGTAGCAATGTTAATGATCTCTACTCACTAATACTGTCTGAAACAAAAGAGTTCGGGAGCTTCAAGTCTTTTTAATTATTTTTGGGTATACAGGGTTTCTTGCGAAGATAGATGTTGTAATAATTTATTTCGTTGATCCGGCTGAAATTGTTTTTATTCCAGCTTGAGTCTTCGGCAAGAATCATTGCCGCGTGACACACATAAGTGTTTACTGCATATGAAAGATGATTAAACGAGATATTTTCAACTGGATGTTGAAAAAACCTGTTATTAAATTATTTAGTAAAAATTATTTATTAATATTTCATTAGTTATTTCATTAGGTTGGTTTTTTATTGTCTTTGACTTTAGAATTGTCAAACATATTTTTAGTGTCAGTGCTTGCTGCTGATGTGGTTGTCTTTGCAGCTGTACCAGCGTTGACTGATGTGTTGTTTGCTCTAGACATGTAGGGAGGTAAAAACCTTCCAAAAAGCTGCATATCCAATTGATCAAAAATACCAGTTAAATACAATGGATCCTCTGTGGTATTACTATTGATATTATTGGGAACAGATGAAGATGATAAAGTATTGTCCTGCTGTGTATCATTGGTATTATCACATCCCTCAACCGTCGAATCCCCTATCGATTGCTCTGCTTGGATATAATTGGGTACAGACAAACTATCCTTTTTGTTACTAGTGTCATCAACAGAGTTAGCCATATCTTTGATTTCGGTATTCATTTTTGTCTCACTTAAAATCGAATTTCCAATAAATTCGCTGTTCATCGGTGTTTTAGGCAAAACTGAGGAAGAGGATATAGAAAAGGGAATTTGTTGTTGTTGTTGCTGAGATGCTGAAATCGTGTTGAAATCAAATGTATTAAGAGGAAATCCAGCGTTAGCATCGCTTTCTTCGTTGTTATTTGTACTCTGTGTGTTTTTGGTGTTTACACCCGTAATACTCATTGCAGACCTGCCGTCATGGTTTTTACCAGTGGTTTCTCTATTTACGGTTGAGACGACTTTATTTATGGAAATTTTGTTTGCATGGTTGGAATAAGAATTGGTTTCTGATGAGTTTAAGGGTATGTTAAAATCAGTTCCAAAATTCAAAGGAGAGGCTGAAAAGAAAGTTTGTAGCCCACTCGAGGTTGATGCATTTGTTGAACTATTGACCGAATTTGATGAAGAGACAGAACCATTGATAGAGCTGCTAGGTTTTGTGTTAGAATCAAGAGTACCGGTTTTCCAGTTTGATGCATTGTTCGGATCAGGCACAACACTATTTAAATATGAATTCAAAGAAGTGGTTGCACTGTTGGTATTACCACCGATATTCATGAACTGCTCCAAATTATTAAAATCCATGTTGTACAGATCTTCTAGAGATTGCTCAATTGAAACTTTAGTTTCAATTGTTTTTTTCTCATCATTGCTACTGACTCCAGGTTTTGCCGATGTTTCTATACTGTTTTCAAGCACTCTATCAGAATTGGCTTGTAAAGGTACATCCTTGTTTAAAGTTGGAAATAATGGCGACCCCAAAGTAGCATGTGGTAAAGAGTTTAAATTTTGTTTTGAATCATGAACCTGAATAGCATAAAGTGGCTGCTCGATATTGTTGGAAGCTAAATTTGTATAGGAGGACGGGTTGGAAAACCTTTGCTTTTGTTTTTGCTTTTCTGTAAAGTCGTTTTTTTCATAGTGAAGTTCGGAGTTTCCGCGGGTCCGTTTCATCTCAGAACGATGCTGCTGCTGTTGCTGCTGCTGCTGCTGGTGAATGGCTTGCTCTTCTCTTAATTGCTGTTGATGTTGCTGTACCATGAAAGTTTTTGTCTTTCTATTCAAACTTTCAAATAAAATGTTCAAAAGATTATAAGTTCTGTTTGCAGCCATGCTTGAATTTTTCAAAGAATCCAAGATACTTTTTCCCACCTTACTCAACTGCACACATCTTTTATACTTGGAAACTTCCAAATCGTTGGTAGGTATAAATTCATGAATATAAAAAATCAAACCAGCAACAGAGAAAAAAATTGTATAAACAGAAAACCAATAGTTTCCACTCAACAAATTGTTGTCCATCATTTCTTTAGCTAAAGAAATGACAGTCTTGGCTACTTCTAAACAGTTTTCTGCACGTTTAATAGACAATTCGTCTGGTTTCAAATGGTATTTATTTTTAGAATGATTAAAAGTTAAATAATGGATGAAAGGTCTGTAAAGAACAATTTGTACTTGCAAAAACGACAAATGCAAAAGTCTGTTAGCTTTGTAGTAGAAATGTCTTTTTTCTTCTATATTGGAAAACTTGCTAAAATCTTGACACTCAAAGTTTAATTCTTTGGGTAGTTGCTCATTCCACTCATTCAATTTGACTTCTAATTTTGTAACAAACTCATGAGAGATCAGATTGTTTGGTTTTTTAATTGGATACAACCCTTCCACTATCTCATCCAATAACATCAGTATTCTTGTATGCTGGTTGGCAATTCCTGCTGAAGACAAACAATTTTCAACTTCCTCCTCGTGACCGTTCGAATACTCTTCGTAATCTTCACCAGAATGTTTTAAATCTTTGGACAGCTCAATAATCCCCTCATGCGTTATGCAATCGTCTTCCACTTCTAAAGGGAAAGTCTGATCAAAATCCTGTTGCGATATGGTTCTGGGTAAACCTAACATTGTATTGATGTATACATCCATTTTGTAAATACTGAAAAAAGTTCTTTTTCTCATTTCAATGTCCAAAATTGTGAAACCTGGTGTACCGATAGGAATGTTTCTGTGTAAACCTTCTCTAAGTGCAGATCTCATCGCAACCCCAATGAATAAATAGCAAGTGGATATTCTCGCACTGCATTGCAGAAAAATGAAAAGCATTACAATTGTTTGAATCGAGTATAAATCTCTAGCATTTGTTAGATCAATCAATTTCCGTGCAGCAATAAAATATTTGTAACCTTCGTCATCCAAATCTTTATCATTCATAATTTTTTGTTCGTTTGATTTCTTACTATCAGGAGATGTAGCAGCCTTTCCTTGATTGTTGGTCTTGCTAAATAACGCTCCCACTGCCATAGTAGAGTAGCATAATGGTAGAAAAGATATCAATTCTGGAGTATATTCCATTGGAGATAAAGTGTATAGAGCATTGAAATTTTTGAAAAAAGTTGGTCTATGATAAAACCTAAACAACACACAACACTCTTTGGACGTTTTGTTAATAAACCCAGTGGCTATTTCCTTTGGAGGCAATGCTATCTGTAAACAAAATGTACTATTGGTAATATTTTCCAACGGGATTTTGTGAGCCACGTAATATTTGTACTGTTCGGTTGCTAATTTCAAATAATCAATAGATTTCTCTGTATAGTTGGAGTCGTTGTTATTCTCAATGAGTGATTTTTTCAAGTTTGTATAGATTTTCAAAAAAAAATCAACGTTCAATCCATCTATATCAGGTAAACCTGGCAATAACACTTTGAATAGCTCTTTGAATTTACCACTGCTGTCGCTGTTTTTAGAATTTTTAGAATCATCTTTGTTTTCTGTTATTACTGTTGTAGTGCTATTTGCCCCATTTAAATCATTGTCCTCAACGACTTTACTATCAATATTTCTTTGGAGTGATTCTTGAAGTTCTAATTTGATGTCTGTTTTTTCCGTTTCGACATTTTTGAGTTTCCTATTTGTTTTGGTAATGTTGATCAATTTTCTTTCTTTTTTAGTTGCCTTATCATTTTTATTATTCTCTTCTGCTTCAACCATGGCATCGCTTTTTTTTTTAAAGATTTTTTGTTTCCGTGTTTTCAATTTTGTCTCATTGGCATTAGCGGCAACATTATCAACAAGCACTATAGTGTTATTACTAACATTACCCGTTGCACGATTTTCCAAAGAAGAAACAGAGGGGGGTTTGCAGTTTTCAGTGAGACCTGAAATACCTGAACTGTCCATGATGGCCATTTGTTTTCTTTTCTTTTTGCTTGCCCAAAAATGAGTACATGAAACTCCTTGTAACTTGCAAGACACGCAAACGTCTTTCTCATCGCTTTCATATGTACATTTAACTTTCTTTCTTCTGCACTCGTCACATGCTCTCGCAATTCTTTGTCTTTTAGTAGGCTCAACTGGCATTTTAATATATATATGTATATATATAGTATTTCACTCTGTGCCCTTATTTTATTTGTTTTGTTTTGTTCTGTTTTGTTTTTTTGGAAACTCTGTGATTACTGGTTCTTTTTTCTTGATTCTAATCTATTTTTATTGGAAAATGAAGTCTTTTGTGTTTGTTAAATGTACCTTTTTAGTCGTATCACATCAAATTAATAAAAAAAGATTTGAGTTCCTCTTGTCAAAAAAAAAAAAAACAAAGCTGATAACCAAATGTGTTGCAAATATAACTTGTAGTTACAAACTTATTGTTCTTTTATACCTGATCTTTCTTATTCTTTTTCTGTTTCATCGCTTCAATGTGATATTTACCGATAAATTTGATAATTTTTAAAACTACAGTTTTACATATACCCAAATACTCTTTTAATGCTATTTTTACAGCTTTAAAATATTTTATTAAATACCAACAGAGAAAAGGAAAAAAAAATAAAAATAAAAATAAAGTTAAAAAAAAAAACAACTCAATTTTTTAAAACGCACCGCATCGATCTTTTTGTAGTGGAACAGATAAAACATAAATATTGAAAAAAAAAAAAATGTCTCAGCATTTGTCTGAGGATTTGATTATGCTATATTGCAACTAATGAAATTAAATAGTGACATAGATCAAGAAATAAAACTCGAATTAAAAATGTCCCTTCATAATGCGTTATTAATTTTACTTCCTCAACAGTCATCTTTTTTTTATATTTTAATTTTTTGATAATTGGGTTTTCCTGAAGCTTTACAAAGTACACAATAATCTTATATCATATCTACATATGTGTTTTGCCATATCTGACATCAAGTACTCCAAAAAGAAGTTGAGTTGTTGTCTTCCGTAAAAAAATTATCCAAGTTGTCCAACTCAGTCCACATATGGCTTAATGACACCGAGTCTTGCAGTTGAAACTGTAATGGTGAATTCAAAACACTTTTGCTCATGGTACCATTATAGTTTTCATTACTACTGCGTCTTTTCTTGTTGTTTTCATTATTCAAAGAGATAAAGTTGCTGTTTCCATTCGTATCTGGTGTTGAAGAGCGATGTCCGGGTTTAACATTCTTGTTTTTATTTCCATTATCATTAATATTTCTTTGCATACTTGCATTGAAATTTTGCACATTGTTGAAACTATAATCCCTTGAAGTTTCAATTGTCAAGTTAGAAGATGGCGATCTTTTAGATATGTCTGCTCCTCCTGGAGAATAATAACTGTTTGACACTGGTGATTTCAAAACGTTTTTATTGCTTATTTTTCCCTTGATTGGAGATGTCCAGTTTGCAATGTTGGTTTTGTTGGTTGTAGAAGAATTTGTTGCAGAAAATTGCTCTTTTTTATCTCCAATAATCGATCCCATCGAAGAACTATGTAGTAGACTTCCAGATGCATTAGAACCATTGTTAGGTGTTTGAAACAAATTAGCTCCTTTTAAAAGAGAAGTTCTGGAAGTGGTTCTGTTACCAGTTAAACTTGTAGAAGAATTCTTTTTTGATGACAAAACTGATGACTTAAACGTGTCATCAGAGTAAATATTTGTATTTGTGTATTTCTCACTACTGTCACTGTCATCGCCATTGCCATCAACGTCAATAAATATTTTTTTTCTATAATCATCTCTCTCATTATTATTATTAAAACTATTACCTTGCCTTTCATTAGAGAGAAGTGAAATATTACGATGGTCGCTTGGACTTAACACTAAATCACTTTGAGGTGATCCATTATTAGTAGCGTTCTTATGTTTTGTACTAATATTTGCAACATTTTTTTTCGAGTTTCTGGAAAACGGTAAAGATAAACTTGGTTTCAATGAAGAAGCTGAAATTTTTCTGGCATTTGCAAAAATTGACTCTTCAGATTGATTATTGGCAGCTGCCTGCCTATCAACAACAACACTATTACTACTTCCGTCATCAAAAGTTTCATTATTACTCTTTTCAAAATCTTCGCTACTATTATCCAGATTGTTACTGACGAGTCTAGAAGAATATTCTTGACGGCCATAAGCCTCTTTTGATGGATCAGCATTTTTATTGTCCAAAATATTAGAATCCTTCACACCATGATGTGATAATAAAGTGTTTATGTGATATGAACGTTTTTTAGGTTTTGATTCTTTAAGTTTGTTTTTTTTCTCTTTTTCTTTCATTTTTTTTTCTTTCTGAATTGCAATTTTGGATGATTCTTGCTTTTCTGTAGTCCCATGATGATGATGATGACTACCGTAGTTGAACAAAAATCCACTTCTAGAACTGTTTTGTTTATCAGTAGAACTATCTTTCACGTTCGAGATCGCCAATTCATCAATTTCTTTCTTGTTTTTCTCATATGTTGCGTACACAGCATCAACTTCAAGATCTTCATTAGAATATATATTTGGAGAGGTTTGATATTCATACAAAATCATCATTCTTCTGTCCTCCTCCATTTCATCAACATTGTCATCACGCCCTTTGAAATTAATAGAGTTCATAAACCGATCACTTTCATCGACACCAGTGCTGCTCTTGTCATTGTCAGTGTGCTCTTCTTCTTCTTCTTCTTCTTCTTCTTCTTCTTCTTCTTCTTCACTGTTTCCTTCATTCATATACTCTTCAATATTATATAGTTCTGCACCGTTGGAGTTTAAAATCATAAAATCTTCATCATCTTCGTCTTCGTCTTCGTACTCGTCTTCTTCTTCAATAACATCGTTTATCAACACAGAAGATGGCACATCCTTTGGATTTTCCCTTGTGAACTCTGTAGAACGTTGCGCTGTAGCATCGTCTCCTTCAAGCTGAAGAGCTTCTTCAACTCCCTTTAACGGATCAATCAATCCCGGTTGTGCGGTCTCTTCGACAGAATTTACCATAATAGACTTCTCAGTTTCGGAAGGTCTCATATTCTGTGATGCTCTTTTCTTTACATTGACTTTAATGTGGCAAGTGGAGTACACAGACTGAACATTATGTCGTGTAGAAGATGCTGTAATAGTAGGCATCGGGATTGACCATCCACTTTCATCGTCTGGAATTCCAAATAATGTAGCCGTTTTATCATAATCTCTTTTGATTTCGGTGTTTCCCATACTAATTCTCAAAATGTCTTTATCAATTTGACTCCCACTAATTTGAGAAACACAATTTATCACCTCCAAAGCCTGATGTTCAAACTTAGTCAACAACAAACCAAGCAACGGAGAAATTAAATCAGCCCCTACTCCAACAAACTCTGGTCTGTGTAGGTCAACCAACGGAAATAGATACTTCAAAAATTCCAAAACCTGAAATCTAACATAGTCCGTATTATTAAACAGTAAACCTAATAAGAAAATCAACGTAGGTCCTGCTTGGTCTGGAAAATACGTTCTTGAAATGAAACTTGTCACTTGACTAATAAAATCTTTCTTAGATCTGAATTTTGACAATTTCATGGAGTTTATCAAACGACTCAATGCAGGTTCGTTATATTTGTCGCATAAACTAATCAAAGAGTCGCAATCGCTAACTACATCTTTCACAACCTCTTTGTTGTCCATGCTTTGCAAAAAATTAGGCATGTTGGATAACAAAGCAAATAAAACTCTTGTGTCGCTGTTTGCAATAATTTTGCTGTCCTTCAATTTGTTCAATTTGTTCAAAAAATGCAAGGAAGCATCATATGCATTTGATGATCTCAACCCTGTCATCACAATGTGTTGCAAACCATCAAATTTCCCCTCCCATTCACTCGGAAAAGTAGCAACTAAACATTGAACTGTATCTTCAGAGTCTAAGTCAATCTTGGAAACAAACTTGTTCATACCAGACAAAACCTCAATGAACTCCTGTTCATGAGTAGTACTCAAACAAGCAGCAAGAGCCCAGAACATTTGAGGAAATTCAATCAATCTTTCAGGTGACAATTCAGCAGTGACGGCATTGAACGTCATCAATATTTGCATTGAGAATCCCTGGATGTCCACATTCTCGTCACAGATAGTATTAGACAACCTGTGCAACATTTCTTTCAACATTTTTAAATCTAAAAATGTTATCAATGATCTGAAAACTTGAAAAGAACGACATGCAATGTGTCTAACAGCGCAAAGTGTGGCCCATCTACAGGCAGTTTTCTGCCATTGCTCTTGGACCAGCATATTGTCAGCAGTGATTGTCAAAATGTTCTTAATAATCAAATCCATTGCCTGAGGAGAACGTGCACCCTTTTTGTCTTTTACCAGCTGATTGTACGCCCATAGGCCCGATTTGCTTTTGATCAAAGCAACTGTTGATTCGCTCTTTTCGTGTGAAGGATTCAAAGCATAAATCAAATCACACAATATTTTAGCTGCACTCTCTTGGACAATAGGAATATAATGGTCCAAGAAAATTAGACATATGTGTAAAAGTAGTGGAACTTTGTTCTCAACCGCTTCGTTTGACAAGCTCAGCAAGTTCACTAACAGTACGATGGACACATGAACTTTAGAAAGATATATGTCTTTGCCACTGTATGGAATCTTTTGATTAATGTCTATCGATTTCCCGTATTTGGTTTGATAGTTTTCAGGCTCATTGAAGGACACCTTTGTGTTAGGTAGAGTGTTCTTTATTTCCAATTCATTTAGCAAAAGGTCAGCAATACCTGTGCCTCCAGGAACATTGCTTAAATATAATACTACGTCTCTGCACATTTCGATAAATTTTGGATTTCTGTTTGAGTATGAAGCTTGAAGAATAAAGTCAACAGCAACATGAAAGTTCTGGAAAGAGTTTCCTTTTCCCAACGATATCCATAGTTGTTCAACTTCGACTGGAAAATGATCGTTGCACATAGCAGTAATAGCTAAAGTGTTATTCAATATCATATAGGTGTCAACATCGTCAACAGTTTTTAAGACAAACTTATTAACCCAGGGAAACAACAAAACAAGCAAATCACCTTTCAAATCAAAGCTTAAAAGATCCAACACCAAACATAGCTTAGAGAATAAAGTTAATCTCTGCTCTTGGGAAGGTAATTCCGCAAAAATATTCGATATTTCTTTACCTGTAGCCTTGTAAACAGTCATTGAATCGTTAAATATTTTTTCCTTAAAGACTTTGGTATAAGACGAATGGTGTTTCTCCATCTCGACAGTAGATAATAAATCTATAGCATATGCCCTAATTTCACGCTTCTTACTAATGACACCAAACAAGCCTAAAGTCACTGCATCATCTTCATCAATTATTAGCTTTGAGTTTTTGTCTTTCAGCAAGGACGTGCAAATAGTTGTATAATATAACTCAGTGACATCTAGGGTGATGCTGTGGAAAAAGCATTGTTGTAAAACACTTTCATACAACGGCTTGTTAGATTTGTTTGTCTCTAGCAGATTGCTTAATGCTGCACATCCGTATCTTTTAATTTTTGCATCAGGAGTTAAAAACAAAACATTTATCCAGTGAAGCAAACCAAAAATGTTGAATGACAACTTTATCGTATGTTGCTCACCTGTTGCTTTCTTTAATGTGTGGACAACAGAACCCTTACACAGCTCGACCATTGTTTCCAATGAAGATTTTTCCAACTTAGTTCTGTAAAACTCAATTGAAGAAGCAATCGAGGTGTAGTCTCTAGAAGAGGCGTAACTGTGAATCATACTGTTGTATCGATTCTTGCATAGATTAGCGTACTCACCATGGCCACACCATTCCATTAAATAATTGAAGCACGAAGTTCTGGCCTCGAATGGAAATAGCTTGTCCATAACCGTTGGTAGATTGATAATAGAATTGTAAAACTTAAGTAACAACTCTGAAAAATATAGTCTCAATGGTTGATAGGTGAGCGAATATTGCACTCTTTCTTCGTGCAAGAATGTTTTCACGTTTTGCAAAAATTTCGAAATAGTTTTCATAATCCATTGATCTTCAAAAATAAGTGATTCTTCCAAAAACGAAGAGCAAGTAGTTAAAATATGAAATAATTCAATTCTAGCTGTGTTTGAACCACTTTCAAATTTCCACGAGCACAGCAATCTTTCAACACACTCCAAAAAAGCTTTGTATATGTTGATATTCACAGCACTCAAGCCTGCTATTATTCCATCTCTCACTAAAGTGTTCTTGGTGCCTAACAATGGTAAAACCATTTTAAATATGGAAGTGGCGGATTTAATCTTTTGGTGCTGTACTGTAAAAACCTGCTGTGATCTTTTTCTTTTGTGATTCTGCACGTTACTAATGTGCACTGCTTGATCGTTAGTCGAAGTTAAAAAAGAACAGGCCACAATAAGATAAACCTTCCATTGACTGGCCAAATTCTCTGGTTGCAGATTTTGGTGTTCGGAAATTGGGGCGTTTGAAGCAATGGTCAAAATGATATCGTGCAATTGTACCAATCTAATACAAACAATGGACCGGCATAGTGCCATCGTTACAGGGCATGTTTTAAAAATCACATCTAGCAAACGCGGAAATGCTCTCATCCACAAGGCTGCATCAACACCATAATCACTATCGGCGATTTTTAACAAAACTCCAGTTTTGTGTTTGGTGTTTAGTTTAGCGAGTCTTTGCTTTTCAGCAGCACTGAATTTGCTCAAGGCATTGGCTGAAATTAGTTTGGAGTATTCGCAATTTTTTATTGTGTCAATCAACCTAGACCCACGCTCAGCATACATTTTTGAAGAGGGTGTTCTTGTATGTGTTTTTTCCATTTTTATGCTTTTTACAGACAACGCTTCATCAAATTTAGAGACTAGTTCCATTATTTGAAAAGCCAGTTGTCTTAGACTCGAATCGTACGAGCATAGAAAAAACAACCCGTTTCCTTCAACCTCTTCAATAACTGTGCAAGTATTTTTGCACTCTAATTCCTCAGCAACCACATTTTCTTCATCATCAGTTGAATCTTCGTTCTTGATCGGTAAGTGAATGCCATCCAAGCCCATTTCCTTTTTCTTTGATTCAATTGTGGATTCTTTGAAGCTCTCTAACCAGCATTGTAATAAACCAATATACAAAATTAACAGTTTTTTGTATGCGACTGAATTTAAATATGAAACATTGTAACTAGCCTGTGTGTTTTCATCGAAATCAAATGAATATTTAGCAAACCATGTGATAAGAGTGTATGGATTTTTCTTTCTAGCTAAAGACTTTAAAGCTAGTTCTGATGAATTACTAATCATTTGATCATCATGAACAGCGTTCCTAGATAGTATTTCAATGGTGCTTTTCAATGAAATTTTTTGTGAAACAACAGTACAGCACGGAAGCACATTAATCAAGCTAGAGAATAAAAGTCTGTTCAAAAGTTTAGTATTTTTCGCATTTGCTTCATTGTGTAAGCTGCTGTTGTGAAAGTTGAAATATCCGGTTTGCTCGTTTGTACTGCTGGCAGAAGCATTTTTGAATAAAGCTGGAATATGTTGGAATGGAGTAGATGGCGTTTTTAAATGCTCGTTTTCAGGAGACCAAACCTCAGAACCCATTACGGAATCTAAAGACAAAAACAACTTGTTGAATAGAGAGCAAATTTCTTCATGATCCATGTAGTTAGCGTTAGAAGAAGAAATAGAGATGTCGTTCAAGTTTGTAGCGTAATCTCTGTTTTCTGAAATTGGAAAATCAGGTCTTTTTTCAGAAAGTAAAAGTCCTTTGTAAGCATTAATAACAATCAAAAGCTTTTCATATTGTAAATTTTCCAGAGAGCCTGTGAATCCACTTTTTGTTAAGGGCAAAATTAGACTTTCTAGAACCAAATTTTTGTGATTGTACCCTACACTCACCAAGATATCCACCATCGCATTAGACAATACAGTATCTGTTGTCAACCATACCTCTTTTTTCTTGGTAGAAAGGAATAGCTGTGATATTTTTTTCAGTGCTTTTTCGGTATTGTTCAAAGATTCAGTACAACGAAACAAATACACCCATACTAATCTAGAAACTCCTACTGCAAAGTTTGTTCTTTCCTCTATACTTTTGGATTTCAATTTGACAGAGTTCTTGTCAATTAGTTGCATCCATTGTTTACTGAAAAGTTCTTGTGGGGATACACATAAGACAGATACGGTTAGTTTAAATATACTAGACCAGCATCTATTTTCTTGTTTCAATTTGTTGCATGTGGACAAAATTGTTTGCATAGCTTCAACCCAAATTGGATGATTGACTTCTGCACTCAGTGAGCCCGCCAAAGGCAACAAAAGTTGTGTTAAGACTTCTGCATATGCTAAAAGCACGGTATTATTGGTTGATTTTGAGAAAAATTTGGCAATAGAGTTTACAAAATCAGCACCTTCTTCGAACCGCTCAAGAGGATAGTTTTTCAATCTCAAATATCTCATTCCGAGAATAAGTAAATGTATTTGCATTTCTGAATCCTTTGGTATGTTGTGTGGTAATTTTTCTAGAGCCGCAAGAAATCTATCACTGACAGATATGAATTTTTTTTCACTAATCCAACCCAACAACTCTGCAAAACTATTCCAATTAACTGATCTTATCATACTCAACGAAACAACTTGTGGATCTGTGGCCCTTATTTGATTGAAAACAATTTCTTCAAGTTTAGAGGCCAGCCCCAAGTTATTTTCGTTTGGTATGCATTGTTTGCATATCTCAATCAAGACTCTTGATAAAATGTATATGCTAATCAATGATTTTCTATCAGCATTAAATGCCACTTCTCTTTGATTTTCCAATTCTTTCTGCAAAACCATTAGTTCGCTTTTCAGTTGCATATTTGGTATGGTGACTGGCGTTTGGACTTTGTGACTGTTGGAAGATAATTTCCTCTGCAGGTTACTAGATAATTGCATAGTACTATTCATGGGGCTTTCTCCTGACATGTTATAAGTTTTCTGATATAGAGCTTCATATTGTTTTGTCAATTTTTCCAAATGTGCTGAAGTCTCTACAGCAGCTTGGGATTTTGATTTTCTCCAAAACATCATTGCATCAATCACTGGCTTTAAATTATATCTTGATATGTATCCAAGTGAATCAACAACTTTATCAAAATCTTCATTGCAACCTTCTCCTAAAATATCCACTATAGGCGGTTCTTGATCTTGTGGAAATCTCAAACAGTAATTTAGCATTACTTCTGCATACCTAACGAACTTAGTAAATAATATATGCAAAGCATATTCAGAGGGTTGTTTCCAATCAGTAGCCAATTGTTTCCTTATATCCTGTGCAGCCCCGTTCTCGATGGAATCGTTCATAGTTGTAGAAACAGTTTCATTTTCAGATTTAGCAATTTTGGTGCTATTGGATGGCATATGAATATGTAGAGGTTCTGATTGTGTTTGTATCTGGGCTTGTGCTTTTGTTTGTTCGTTTAGAAAATTGAATGTTGACTCTGATCCCCGGGGTTCGTCTTTGTTCGTACCCATGGCATTCTTTTTCAGGTCTAAATCTGGAATTTCCAAACTCAAAGGGACGTTTTCAGAATGCAAATTTGGATTTTGAGCAAGAGCAGTGGGAATACCAAAATCTATTGTTCTACTGCTAGGCTGTGCATTTAATGTTGGTTTAGTTATTATTGGTTCTTGTTCTAATTCAAATGATTGTTGGAAAAGTTTAGTAGTGTTACCTCCTGGTGGGAACATAAATGAATGATCTGAAGCCTCTGAAGTTTCGGGAATGTATATTTGATTTTCCGAAGTTTGAGCTGTACGGGCTTCATATTCGTTATTGTTGTTCTTACGATTGTTTTCTTCCAATGTGCTACCTACTCCGGGAAACATGTATTGGTTATTCATCTCTTTATGGTCTTTTTTTTGGGTTTATAATGTTGAAATTTTGTGTTTATTCTATTCAGAAAAGTAATAACAGGCACAAAGTAATTATGACCTGTATTTGTACCGAAAAATGCCAATGAAAATTAAAAGTAGTTAAAGCTTATGTTTATAATTGAAAAACTTGTGAAAATAAATGTTTTTTTTGTTTCTTTAAAAGCAGCAGTTGTGTCAAATTTACGTTCTTATTTTTTCACTATGTAAGTTTTAGCCTCTTTTTGATTTTCAAGTGTTTCCTTAATTATGCTTCTTGTGCTTGAGTCACTGGAATTGTTCTATGAACTATGGTATGCTACGGTTAATATCTTGAGGAATAGATTCTAATTATTTTCTGAATCAGACTCAATAAATATTTTTACACTATGATTTTTACATATTGAACAATGTTCTACCGTGATTTAAGAATAAGAGAATGATAATGAAAAAATAAAAAAATATAACATCCAAAAGAAATATATAGAACTAGAAAATAAAGCGGAGGCAAGACGATGTCAGAAATACTGAAGATGGTGCTAAAGACGATGACACTTGCCGTAATGCGCAACTCAAGAGAATAAAACCGTTAAGTGAAAGCTCTCAACTGTAAATCTGTTAAACTGTTTAAAAACATCTATTAACACTCAAATTAGTTAAAAACTATTTGAGTGAGGTTCAAAGAAAAACCGAACAGTTGAAAAAAAATGAAAAAAAATAAAAAAAAATGAAAAAAAATAAAAAAAAAAAACCCTAGAGAAAAAATAGGTGTAATTGAGTTAATATATAACTCATCTAGAGCTATTCGTAACGACACTAACTTACCTCTGGATCGATCTCTTAGTTTTTTTACCTGTTTAAAGTACTAATCATATTAGTAAGCAAAATGAAGAAAGCAACAATTATTCAGAGTTTGTAATGGGGTCTGGACAACAAGAACTGAACAGTCAGTTTTCACTTTTTAAAGCAAACTGGAATATCAATCAAAAAGAATGTGAAGAATTTTGTGTCAAAGTGGCCAGTCTTATTGAAGATGATAGTGTGCCAGATGTCAGATTGCTACAAGTTGTTGTTATGTTGAAAGATGAAATGACTTCCGACAACGAAACTCAAAGAAAAATCGGTATTACTTTTCTAAGTTGGATTTTAAAAAATTTGAAAGACTCCAGTCTTAAAATCAATGATTGCGAAGTCATCTTTGGGTTCTATTTTAACAAATTGCAATACGATATAGATGATTTTGAATGTTTGAAAGAAATTGTTAGCGGTTTGAAGTCGATTGTTTCGATGAAATGGTTTAGTGGAGACAAAAAAACTCTGTTGAATTTATTAACATTTTTGAAAGAAACATATAATCCAAATCAATATTTAGCTTCTGTCAGATATGAAATTTTTCTATTGATCAATACGGTATTTGATAAATTTAGTGATAAATGGAATAAATCAATAGGAGATGAGGAGAGAAAAGTTACAGAATTATTTATTCAAACTTTCTTAAATATTGCAAATGGTGAAAAAGATCCAAGAAATTTGTTAATGTCATTCAATTTGAATCAAAAAATCACTTCGAAATTCCCAAAAGAAATTGTTTTCAAACATTCACAAGAGCTTTTTGATATTTTGTTTTGTTATTTCCCAATAACATTCAAACCACCAAAAAATGACCCTTATAAAATAAGTAATGCAGATTTGAAAGAATCGCTAAGAATCGCTATTTCTGAATGCACATTTTTCGATAATGATTGTTTTAGTAATTTGATTGATAAATTGGCAGCTTCTTCTCCTTCCGTTAAAAACGATTCTTTAAGAACTATTAAAGCTTGTATTGAAAAATATGATTTTCAAAGTGTTTTGAAATATTGGTTACAAATATGGGAAGCTTTAAAATTTGACATTTTAAGAAATAACAGCGATGAAAAAAATGATGAAGAAAATTTCAACAACTACAAAGAAAGTATCGAATTGGTCACATCTCTATGTGAAAAATTCATCAACTATGAAGATGGAGAAAGTTTTAATGTTATATTGAAAAAAATTTATCAAGATTTAGAAAATAATTTTATCAATGAAAAAAATCTAAAGCAAAGCTGTGGTATTTTATCTTCTATTGCATCTATTGACGTTATGACATTCAATGAAGTCATCAAATTGGTTATGCCAATCTTTTTCAATTCGACAAAAACAGTGGAAAATCAATCCGATATGAACTTGGAGTCTATCAAATTACTACTTCTGAATTTGACATTCTTCTTTGATAGTTATCTAACCGTGTTCAATACCAAAACTGGTATGACTGTTATGGAAAATAATGAACTATCAAAATATAAAGATGACATCTTAATTTTGTTAAGTAAGGCTTTAACAGGAACAAGTGCAAACGAGATTGCTATCAAAACTCTGAGTGTAGTTCAATTTACTAAATTGGTTGAAATGGAAAGTTATTTAACAGAAAATGAAGTTTACATGGTGGTCCAATATTTAACGGAAAGTCTTTTAGCAGAAGAGAACAAAAACATTTATCATGCAAGTTTAGAAGGTTTAAAATCCATCTCCAACAAGTATAGGGATATTGTGAAAACAATTACTGTTGACAAATTGTTAGATCTGTTGAAACAAGGATCTGATAGTGAGCGTGAAGTGCAAAAAATATTGAAAATTACTATTGACTTTACTTGTTCCAAATCTTTGTACTTGAAAGAATGCATAATTGGATTGATTGACTTGATTGTTGAGCAACAACAATATTCGGATTTTTGCTTTTTGTTGATAAGCTGTGTTTTCAAGCTGGTAAATTCGTATACTGTTTCATTAGAAGAAGAGACTCAAACTTACATCATGGACAATTTATACGGGTTGATGCTTTCTAATGAAAATTTGAACAAACATGATGGTATCTTGGAAATTGTTAGTGATATCATTTTCCAACTAGTGATTAAATCAAATACCGAGGAACAACAAAGATATTATGAAAAGTATATTATTCCTATTGTTGAGCCAGTATTTTCGCAACCAGACAGACTGGTTGTTCCATTTACGAAAATTTTGGCAGCTTTAGATATGAAATTGGACATTTCAAAGATCTCTGATCATTTCAGTGACATCTTAAAATTGATAACTCTTGGAAACACAACCAATCAAAGTGATTATGTGCAAATTGGCTATTATCAATTGTGTTGCTTGCTAGTAAATAAAAAATACTTTGTATTGGATAAATCCTTCCAAGAGCTATTGTCAGAACAAAAGGATGTGCAGTTGTTGTTTTGGATTGCCAAAGGTTTAGTTTTACAAAACAGCAAAAACGTTGAAGAGAAACTCACCTACTTGATTGATTTATTGAAAAATGAAACATATGGGTTTGCTGCTTGTCAATGTTTCTTAATCTTAGTGATTGATTTAGGTATTTTTGAAAAAGTTAAAAACCACAACAACGTGAATGTTAATTTTTTGCACAAACAGAAATTATTCCACATAACTGTTCCTCAATTAATCCGGAATTTTAAAACTGCAGAGAGTATGGATTTAAAGTTTAAATATTTAACCTCGCTATCATTTATTTTGAAAAGCACTCCTGTTCAGATCAAAACAGGATTCACTTTACAGTTGTTGCCCTTACTTATGGAAGCCGTGGATGCCAAAAATTCAGAAATCAAAATCTCATCATTACAAACCATTAAAGACACTCTGGAAACTCAGCCAGATGTTTTAAAAGAGCATACAGACACATTGGTGATGAAATGTTTGGAATTGATAGATTATACAAATGAATACAATTCTTCTAAGGTGAGATTGTTATCTTTGGAGATTTTACAAATTTTTACAAACACCATCCCGATCAATTACTTGCAGCCTTACAAAAACGACATTATCAAAAGATTGGTGATTAGTTTAGAAGACCCAAAAAGACTGGTTAGAAAAGCAGGTATTGATACTAGAGAATCTTACTATGAATTAGGTCAAGTACTAGTTTGAAAAAAGACTTTCAACACTCAAAAATGTACTATCTTTTTGTTTTTTTGCGAAAAAAAAACATATATAAATGTATATATGTATATCGGATAATATATGTATATATGTAAATAAAAATATAACTAGTACCCTTCATCAGAACTTTCTTCGTCATCCATGCCAACAGGGGCCAAACCTGGAGTTAATCCTGAGAACTGATGATCTTTTTTGTTTATACTAGAGGTTGATCTAGTCTTGGATCTAATAGACTTTGATTTATTTTTCAATCTTCTTCTGTTGGAACTACTTTTGTTCTGTTCGGTGACGCTCAAAATAGAATCTTGTAAGTCATCTAATTCTTCCTGCAGGTCTTCATCAAGCTCCCATTTCTTCAAGATTTTAACTTGTTTATCAATTCTTTTTTTCAACAGTGCTTCTTCTTCTTCTGTAAGTTTATTATTTTCATGATGCTCCCTCAGTAGTTTGATTTTGGCTTGGGTATTATACCATTCATCTTTTAATTTTTTGGATTTTATCTGTTTTCTATTCTGTAATTTTGTTTTCTTCAAAATGCTATGAGTGTTGATGTGGTCAACCATGAATTTTTTCTTTAAACTGTCGTTAATCAATTGAATGGAATTTTTCTTGATTGGTTTCTTACTTTTCGATTTACCACCAGTTTTTCCTTTAGTTGAAAGTGACGATACACCAGGTAGCACAGATTCTAAAAGGTTATTGACCATTTTTTTTGAAGCCATTTGTGAATTATACGAGACAGACATTTTTTTATTTTATAACTTGTAGTTGATAAAATGTTTGATGGCTAACTTAGTTCTCTCTTGTTTCTTTTCAGTTGATTGATTTATGATTTTGGTGAAATATCATAATGGATTGAGTGATTGATTTTCAAATTCCATTGTCAATCTCATCTCGCCCACGAGGAAAAAAGAAATGTTGAAAAGTATCCGGAAACATAACATATGCCGATATTCTGATAAGCTGGTATTCCGAGACCTCGGACAATTTTGTGACAGGAAAGCATTGATTAAAATATTTGGATGGCAGTAGCTGAATAATATTTCTATGAGAATGTTTGCTTGGCCTGATTATATTTATATTTATTTTCATAATATTATAGCTATTTTTAGTAAAGGTTGCAAAATTGACACAACATTAAAACTGTTAGATACAGCAATTTATTATATACAAGTAAATAATAGATTTTGGTTATAATTTAAGCAATAAAGTTTTATAAACGTCATAATCTTTAATTTAACGGATACTATTTACTTTTAATTATTTAACTTTTTTAAGTTTTCTAGATGACTCTATTACGTGTACTACATAAGTATACATAAAAAAAATAAACATAATTTTTTTAAATTTGAGTTTTAAAGTAGAGATTCAAATTGGGACCGTGCTTAATAAACTTAAATAACTGTAATTAAGACAAATAAAAGTTTTGCTAAAGCATCCAGGTTCTTGAAACCGAAATGGCTTTAATTTATTGTATTCTTTATCACCTTAACCTCATTACTTAATTTGTTGACAACCCTGCCATATCAACTTCAATAGTGTTACCCTTATTATAAAGAGGAAAAAAAAAGCAAAAAAAAGTTGAAACAAAGAAAAAAAAACAGAAAATTTCAAAAATTTTTTTTTTTTAGTGTTCATTGACAACACAGACTCTTTTTCTCTGTTTTTCAAAGGTTTTCAGATTCATTTCTCTGTGAGGTCTTGATGGACCTTTGAAAAAAGGAAAACCCTCCAAACGGTAAACAATATTTAAGTTTGATAGATAGACGCGTTATACTTTTGGGAAAAAAAAGCAAAAAATCAACAACGAAGTAACAAAGATCTGTGTCAAACGAAACAAAACATTAAAAAGCGTTTAACATATTCATAAAACAAACAAACAAACAAACAAACAAACAAGACATTTACAGTTTAAGAAAGGAACAAAAACACAAACTAGAGAAAAAAAAATAATAATAATAATGAATCAAACGACTGAAGATGCGAGTGTTGCTTTGAACCCTTTGAGCAGCAAAATCAACGGAACCATTACTGCGGATATCAAACCGGTGGGAGTGACAACACCAGCAACATCTGGCACTCTTGAAGAAAAAAAACCAGAAATTGAAGAGATACAGCTACCACTGCCAGTAAACAAATCTGAGTTAAACTGCTTATTGAAAAGATACAGCGAATTGAAAGAAGATGATTCGATCAATTCCGAAAACAACGTTTCTGAAAATGCAGATGCAGATGTTTTGAAAAAATCAAACATTGTCAAAATATGTAAGTTGACCGAATTGAAAAGTATTGATAAAGTTTTTGAACAAATATCACTTGATGAGGAAAAATATGTTGAGCTGAATCAAGAAATCGAAGAAAAATTGAGTGTCAAGAATAATGGAAACAACGTCGATCAACAATTACTACAGAAACAGTTGGTTGCTTTCCAGTTGCTAGGCAAAGAAATAAACTTTCCTGATTCTCTTTTACAGTTAACTAAAGAAAAAACAGAGTCGACATTATTAGAAGAAAAAAGTGCTTTTGAAAATATACCCTCTGTGAAGAACTTTAACGAATTAGTAGACTTTTTCCAGTTAGGCTATACTCTAATAAATGAATCTGATCCAAGTGTTAGACATCTAGGCGACGTATCGGTGGAGAAAAAAGTGTCACAACAGATTGCTAAGAGAATTAAATATTTGGAAAACATACCGGCTAATATCGGTACATTATCTTTAACAGATGCTTTAAATTTATACAACAGTGATGATATTCCTGAAAATATTGATTATATAAAGTTGAAGGCTATTGTGGAATTGAAATCATTGCAATTGCTAACCTTGCAAAAGCATTTGAGACAGAAAATATTACATACAGTTGCAGGTCAATCTCATTACAAACACAAAAACATCTGTGATAATTCAATAACTCTTTCAGCACAGAGATCTGTTGCCATAAAGGAGAAAAATGTTGTGCCACATACTACAAAATTAATTGAGGATTTGGAGAAACAGAAGAAATTAGAGATTTTGCAAGAAAGGAGAAGAATACATTTATTCAAAACAAATTCTATTATTGAAATTATTGGTAACGTTGATGTTGAATTCCAGAATAAAAAATCAGGTCTACAATACATGGGGTCTTCTTGCTTAAACTATCATCAAATTGCCGAAAAAGATGAGCAGAAAAGATTAGAAAGAACAGCCAAACAAAGATTACAAGCTTTGAAATCTAACGATGAAGAAGCTTATTTGAAATTGCTAGATCAAACAAAAGACACCAGAATCACGCATTTACTTCAACAAACAAATGTTTTCTTGGACACATTGGCAAAAGCCGTCAAGATTCAACAGGATACCACTAAAAGTGATGACATCAATAATGACGAGTCTGAGACAGGTGAAAAAGTTGATGAAAGAGAAAAAAGAGATTATTACGGTGCTGCACATAAAATTACTGAAAAAATTACTAAGCAACCTTCAACTTTGATTGGTGGTTCATTGAAAGAATATCAAATAAAAGGTTTGGAATGGATGGTTTCTTTATATAATAACCATTTAAATGGTATTTTGGCAGATGAGATGGGATTGGGGAAGACTATTCAGAGTTTATCTTTAGTTGCATATTTGCATGAAGTGAAAAAGGAAAGAAAACCGTTTTTAATTATTGTGCCATTATCCACCATCACAAATTGGACGATTGAATTTGAAAAATGGCTACCGAGCCTGAGAACAATTATTTACAAAGGGACACCAAACCAAAGAAAGTTAATGCAGTATGACATCAGAGTTGGTAACTTTGATGTTTTGCTAACCACTTATGAATATATCATCAAAGACAAAAGTTTGCTAGCAAGACATCATTGGGCCCATATGATTATTGATGAAGGTCACAGAATGAAAAATGCACAATCCAAGCTTTCATTCACATTGACTCATTACTACAGATCGAAAAATAGGTTGATTTTGACTGGGACTCCTTTGCAGAACAACTTGCCTGAATTATGGGCCTTGTTGAATTTTGTGTTGCCGAAAATTTTCAAAAGTTCTCAAACTTTTTCTGAATGGTTTAATACTCCGTTTGCAAAAAGCGGAACTCAAGAGAATTTGTCACTAAATGAAGAAGAATCTTTGTTGATCATTAGAAGATTGCACATGGTTTTAAGACCATTTTTGTTGAGAAGATTGAAAAAAGAAGTGGAGAAGGATTTACCTGACAAAGTTGAAAAAGTCATTAAATGTAAACTATCTTCACTACAACAAATCATGTATCAACAAATGATCAAGCATAACGCAATTTTTGTTGGTCAATCGAAAGAGGGGAAATCAGGTGTCAAAGGTTTAAACAATAAAGTCATGCAGTTGAAGAAAATTTGTAATCATCCATTTGTCTTTGACGAAGTAGAAGCTGTTGTGAATCCGACTCGTAAATGGGACACAGAACTTTTAACTAGAGTTTCTGGGAAATTTGAGTTACTAGATAGAGTTTTACCGAAATTTAAAGCAAGTGGACATAGATGCTTGATTTTTTTCCAGATGACCTCTGTGATGAACATTATGGAAGATTTCTTAAGAATGAGAGACATGAAGTACATGCGTTTGGACGGTTCCACCAAAGCAGATGAAAGAACTGATATGTTGAAAGATTTCAATGCTCCGAATTCTGATTACTTTTGTTTCTTGCTATCTACAAGAGCTGGTGGGTTGGGTTTGAATTTGCAAACAGCCGATACTGTTATTATTTTTGATACTGATTGGAATCCACATCAAGATTTACAAGCTCAAGATAGAGCTCATAGAATTGGGCAGAAAAATGAGGTTAGAATTTTAAGATTGATTACGAACGATTCGATTGAAGAAATCATTTTGGAAAGAGCTATGCAAAAATTAGACATTGATGGTAAAGTTATTCAAGCGGGTAAATTCAACAACGATGCTACTAATGAAGAAAGAGAAGCTTTTTTGAAAAAATTGTTGGAAGGTGAAACTCAAAGGGACATGGATGATCAACCGGAAATGGAAGATGATGATGAATTGAACGAGATCATGGCAAGAAGTGAAGAAGAAAAAATATTGTTTGCTAAAATGGACGAAGAAAGAATAAAGGAGGCTCAAGATTTTGCCAAAGCAAACGGGCTTGATGAACCTTTACCAAGGTTAATTTTGAAAGAGGAGCTTCCTGCAGTTTTCACTGAAGATGCAACTCATCATTTTAATCCGCCATCTGATTCTAAGGACTTGGCAAGAATCAGAGAGAGAAAGAAAGAGGTATATTATGATGATGGGTTGACTGAAGAACAGTGGTTAAAGGCAATGGATGATGACGAAGATTCTGTTGAAGCTGCTGTTCAGAGAAAGAGAAGTAGAATGGAGAGAAGACGTAATGAGAATGGAGATTTTGATGGAGAAAGCAGTGAAAATGAAGAAGCAGAAGCAGACGAAGAAGAAGAAGAAGAAGAAGAAGAAGAAGAAGATTATATCGATACTAATAAAGATCTAGATGTTTCACTTGAAAACGATAATTACGAAGATGATGCAAATGCAGAGCCTGTATCTTCATTGACAAGACGTACAAGACGTGGTAGGAAATCTAGAAAAGTTGCCATTTCTCGTGGGACTTCTGTTGATGGTGTTGATGCTCATGAAGACACTGAAGATCCAATTGCTTCCAATGGCCAACCTGTTGGTGAAATTGGTGCTCATACCGGCAGAAGCACACGTTCAAGAAGAAAGAGAAGTTCAACGGAAATTTCAAATGAACCGCAAATTCAAGAAGGTTCAAACGAAAAAATTGTTTCCAAAGAAGAAGTTTCAAAAACTTTGGTTGTCGTTGAAAAACCAGAATTAAAAGAGCAAAAATTGATCATAAGAATCAAATTAAAACCACAACAAGTGGAATCAGTGAATACGGAAAAAAATGGGAATACCGAAATACATTCAGATTCTCTTGTTGATGCGTCGAAAGAGGAAATGCCTATCAATTCTGTCAAGAAATCTACTAGAAATGGAAGAACAAGAAAACCTGTTGTTCTTGCGTCTCCTTTCAATGCCGAGGTTATTAAATTTGTGAATCATTTGAAAACGTTGACAGATCCAGAGGATGATCATGCTAGATTAGGAATTTTTGAAAAATTACCAAACGCTAAAATGTATCCAGATTATTATACTGTTATTGAATCTCCAATGTGTGTTAAGGACATTTTGACGAAAAGTCGTTTAGGCGAGTTTGCTACTTTAGATGATGTCAAAGCTGCATTTGAGCTGATGTTGAACAACGCCAAAGTATACAACGAAGAAGATTCGTGGGTGTACAATGATTCTAAATTTTTACAAGAGTACATTGATGACCATTGGAATGAATATTTTACATAAATTTTTTTTTTGTTATATAATTGAATGCATATTAAATAGGATTTTTACTTTTTACATTTTATAAAACAAACGGCGTTTTTTTACTCATTCGTTTTGTCAAAAAAAGTTAAATTTAGACAAGTGCATGCATCACGCGACTGTTTTAGTAGTTTTTGATATTTGAAATGTTTGTGACTTTTATTTGTTGGAAAGCAAAATTTTTAACACCTAGACATTGTTTCAAAAATATGTACGTTCTTGTTGTTTTTTAATTGATCACATGTATTTGTATATTTATGCATATTATTCCATAATAGGGAATAGTAATACTTTTTAGGTAAATAAATGACAATTGTATAAAATTTTAATTTTTTTTTCTTTATTTTTTTCGTCATTCTTGGTTTATTGGTTTGAATTAAGTCGTTATTTTGTTTCTTCCAAATTGCAGCATTACTATCAATTGTTTACACTGAAAATCATAAAAAACCAACCAAAAGAATAATAGCAAAATGAAATACATTCAAACTGAACAAACCATTGAAGTTCCAGAAGGTGTTACTGTCAACATCAAATCCAGAAACGTCAAAGTTACTGGTCCAAGAGGTGTTTTGACCAAATGTTTGCAACACATTGATGTTACTTTCACCAAAGTTTCCGCTAAACAAATCAAAATCACCGTTCACTCTGGTGACAGAAAACACGTTGCTGCTTTGAGAACCGTTAAATCTTTGGTTGCTAACATGATCACCGGTGTCACCGTTGGTTACAAATACAAAATGAGATACGTTTATGCGCATTTTCCTATCAATGTCAACGTCATCGAACAAGATGGTGCCAAATTCATTGAAATCAGAAACTACTTGGGTGACAAAAAAGTTAGATTAGTTCCAGTCAGAGAAGGTGTTACAATTGAATTTTCTACCAACCAAAAAGATGAAATGGTCTTGACTGGTAACTCTGTCGAAAACGTTTCTCAAAACGCTGCTGACATTCAACAAATCTGTAAAGCCAGAAACAAGGATATCAGAAAATTTTTGGATGGTATCTATGTCTCCGAAAAAGGTGTTATTGAAGAAGCTTAATTTGGTTAAAATTTCAAAATTTTAATTAAAATTATTTTATCTCTTTTTTATTTTCGGTTAATTGTACATTAGTTATGTGCTTTTTTTTCATTTTCTTTTTGGTTTTTCAAATTTTTTTTTCAATTGAATATTTGAGTTATCATGTTATATTATATATTTCCAAGGATTATATTAACTTATTATAGGTAAATTATTATTATTGTGGTTATTTTGATTATATTTAATTGAATGTTTTGGTTATTTTTTTTTTTTTTTTTGTTTTTTTCAAATTTATTTCTGAAATACTTTTTAAATTGGTTAGTTTGTGGGGTTTTTTTGTTTTCATTGAAGAAGAGTTTTGAATTTTTTTTGTGTAAAATGGTAGAGCAAGAAGTATTGAAATAGTTTTGTGAAAAAAGGAAAAAAAAGTATCCTAACATGATCATGATAACTATTCATAGTTACAGGTTATTCAGTTAATTTAATCATTTAACCATTTACATGCAGTAATTATAATTATTCTTATTAATGGTTTGTTAAAATCTTTTATATAGCTTTTTTTTTCCTTCCCTTTCCGTTCTTCCTGCTCTACCACGTTCTACCAAACAAGGAACAAAAATACAAAAAAAAATAAATTCAAAAACTTTTCTTCACTGTGGAAACGTTACATCGATGATTTAAAAAAAATTAATCATCTCCTTACGTTTACCATGATAACTTTGAAAAAACATAATTAAAATGTCTTGTTTTTCAAGAATCTTTATTTTTGGTTTTTCTAAGTTCTCACTCATTAAATATACCAAACTATCTTTTTCAACTTGAATATGTTTAAACATTATAGTCATAGTCTTGCCTCTTGTTTACGTTCAGCACACACACACGAACACCATTACTACTATTTTAATAGTACTAGTATTGATAATAATAATAATACTCATAATAAATGTTTCAAATATTAAGTTTAATATTAACAGTTATTATAATTGTATTTAGTCACTATTCTTGGCAATCTCACCGATATGGTTTCCAATCAATCTATTTATCATTTTTAACGACTCTTCCGAAATACGGAGTTGGTATTTCCTTTAATCACAATAAAGTGATTTGATCAACAAGACTTTTACTTTTGCTGCCTCTATGCTCTCCCTCTCTTTCTGTCTTTCTCAAAGTACTGTATTTTGGTGTACAATTTGTGTTTTTCCTTTGGTTTTTTTTTATTGTTTTCAGTTTTTTTTATTTATTATATAATCTTTTTAATGCCTTTCATTTTTAAAAAATTTCTGTTATCCGTTGTGCAAGGAGAGAGATTGAAAGTTCTCTTTTTCTTTATGGTGTTTCTTTTTTCATTGTTGATATAGGTAAAAATAAAATTAAATTATGAGAAGCTCTTCATAAAATAAAGGGAGAAAAAAAAATGTGAAGTTTGAAGTTAATTAATACGGAGAAAGAGAGAAAGGAGTTATATGAATTAATATAACAAAGATTTACAATTATATAATCCAATCAAGATGCTTTTAGAAATTTATCATTAGTATAATTGTTCTTATAGTATAATTAAAATTGTTATTTAATATATATATATATATATATATATTTTCTAGATAATCTTCAAATATTTGATTAAATTTGTAACTACCTCGATAATAGCCTTAATTGAAAAAGATCAAATAAAGAAAAATAAATAAGAAACACTCAACATCAAGCATTTACAATGTTAAGGGTTTTAAGTAAACCTGCAAGATTACACAACAAAAACAATGGAGTTGGAATTTGTAATAGAATTACCAACAACACCAACAAGATATTCAAAGAACACAAAAATTCATTATTACAATATTCATATTTTTCTACTTCAGTTTTAACTAAGAATAAAAATAACAATGATCAATCATCTTCAAGTTCAGATAATTTTTTACAAACTTCAAATGCTGCTTATATTGATGAAATGTATGAATCATGGATATTAGATCCGTCTTCTGTTCATTCCTCATGGAATGCTTATTTTAAAAATATGTCCAATAATAATATTCCTGCTTCAGATGCATTTGTTTCACCTCCAACTTCAAGTTTCCATTCTGCTAACAGTCCATCAATGGTTGTTGGTCCATCTTCATTAGAATATCCAACAAGTTTAGGTAGTGGTGGTGTAGTGGAAACTAGTTTGTCATCATCATCAACCTCTCATGTTGATCCTAAAATCTTGTTACATTTAAAAGTTCAATTACTTTGTAGAGCATATCAGGTTAGAGGTCATCAAAAGGCACATATTGATCCACTGGGGATTGCATTTGGTGATGATAAATCTAAAAATGTTCCAACTGAATTAACAATTGAACACTATGGTTTTACAGAATCAGATTTGAATACAGAAATTTCATTAGGTCCAGGTATTTTACCAAGATTCACTCAATTAGGTAAAAAAACGATGAAAATTAGAGAAATTATCAAAAATATGGAAAGACTTTATTGTTCATCATATGGTGTTGAATATGTTCACATACAAAGTAAAAAACAATGTGAATGGTTAAGAGAAAGAATTGAAGTTCCAAAACCTTACAATTATTCAATTGATGAAAAAAGACAAATATTAGACAGATTAACATGGGCAACATCTTTTGAAGCATTTTTAAGTACAAAATTTCCAAATGATAAAAGATTTGGTTTAGAAGGTTTGGAAGGGGTTGTTCCTGGGATTAAAACCTTGATTGATAGATCTGTTGAATTAGGTGTTGACGATGTTGTATTAGGAATGGCTCATAGAGGTAGATTGAATGTTTTATCTAATGTTGTTAGAAAACCAAATGAATCAATTTTTTCTGAATTTCAAGGTTATACAGAAGCACCAAACGAATATGAAGGTTCAGGTGATGTCAAATATCATTTAGGTATGAATTATCAAAGACCGACAACTTCTGGGAAATTTGTTAATTTATCATTAGTGGCAAATCCTTCTCATTTAGAATCTCAAGATCCTGTTGTTCTGGGTAGAACAAGAGCTATTCAACATTATAAAGGTGATGCTCAAGATCATAAAAAGGCAATGTCTGTTTTACTACATGGTGATGCTGCTTTTGCAGGTCAAGGTGTTGTTTATGAAACAATGGGGTTTGCAACATTACCTAAATATTCATGTGGTGGTACTATTCATATTATAACTAATAATCAAATTGGTTTTACTACAGATCCGAGATTTTCAAGATCAACTCCATATCCTTCAGATATTGCAAAAGCAAATGATTCACCTGTTTTCCATGTTAATGCGAATGACATTGAAGCAGTTACCTTTGTTTTCAACTTAGCTGCTGAATGGAGAGCTGAATTTCATCATGATGTTATTATTGATATTGTTGGTTGGAGAAAACATGGTCATAACGAAACTGATCAACCTGCATTTACTCAACCTTTAATGTATCAAAGAATTGCAAAACAAAAAACAGTTATTACTGCTTATACAGATAAATTGATTGAAGAAGGATCTTTCCAAAAAAATGAGATTGAAGAACATAAGAAATGGGTTTGGAATTTATTTGAAGAAGCTTTTAACAAAGCCAAAGATTATAAGCCAACTTCAAGAGAATGGCTAACTGCACCATGGGAAGGTTTCAAATCTCCAAGAGAATTAGCTACTCAAATTTTACCTCATGAACCTACAGCAGTTGATGAAGAAACCATCAAAAGAATAGGTAAAAATATTTCATCGTGGCCTGAAAATTTTGAAGTTCATAAAAATTTGAAAAGAATTTTACAAAATAGATGGAAAACTATTGATAAAGGTGAAGGTATTGATTGGTCAACTGGTGAAGCCTTGGCTTATGGTTCTTTACTATTAGAAGGTTACCACGTTAGAATTTCCGGTCAAGATGTGGAAAGAGGGACTTTTTCGCAAAGACACGCTGTCTTACATGATCAGAAATCAGAAAACGTTTACACTCCATTACAAAGATTGACCGAAGATCCAGAAAATTTCTCAATTTCAAATTCGTCCTTGAGTGAATACGGTGTTTTAGGTTTTGAGTATGGTTACTCGTTGACTTCTCCAAACGCTTTGGTTGTTTGGGAAGCACAATTTGGTGATTTTGCCAACACTGCACAAGTTATTATTGATCAATTCATTGCAGGGGCTGAATCCAAATGGAAACAAAGATCTGGGTTGGTGATGTCGTTACCACACGGTTACGATGGTCAAGGACCTGAACATTCAAGTGCCAAAATAGAAAGATATTTACAAATGGTCAATGAAGATTCAAGAATTTTCCCAGATGAACATAAATTGCAAAGACAGCATCAGGATTGTAACATGCAAGTGGCATACCCAACCACCCCAGCCAATTTGTTCCATTTGTTGAGAAGACAACAACACAGACAATTCAGAAAACCATTGATCTTGATGTTTTCAAAACAATTGCTAAGACACCCACTGGCCAGATCTTCCCTTTCTGAATTCACGGAAGGTTCTTTCCAATGGATCATCGAAGATGCCGAATTGGGTAAAAGTATCAACGAAAAATCAGGTATTGAAAGATTGGTTATAATGACTGGTCAAGTTTATACTGCTTTGCACAAAAAGAGAGCCGATCTTGGTGACAAGACAACCGCCTTCTTGAAAATCGAACAACTAAACCCGTTCCCATTCCTACAATTGAAAGAAGCTTTGAACACGTATCCAAACTTGAAAGAAATTGTCTGGTGTCAAGAAGAACCATTGAATATGGGGTCTTGGGCTCACGCCTCGCCAAGATTAGTCACTGTTTTGAAAGAAACCGACCAATACAAAGACTATGCCGTTAGATTCTGCGGCAGAGACCCAAGTGCTGCTGTTTCTGCCGGTTCAAAAGGTTTACATTTGATTCAAGAAGCTGCCTTCTTGGAAGATGTCTTTGGTGCTTAAAAAATGTCTAGGTTGTGACGAATCTGTACACTACTACTATCCTTCCATATTGAATACATATTTATAAACATATATATTGCAGTTAACGTTATAATTTATTTCGTCCAATCGGAGAAAGGAAACTAGGGGAGAGAAAAAAATAATAAAAAAAATCAACATTTAAAATCAAGGAGCGCCATGTTGCTATTTTTTGTATATATACAAGTTAAATAGCTCATTATTGTAAATCAGTTCAGTATATAAACAAAATAAACCCAAACAAGGTATATAGAAGAAAATGTCTATTAACAGAAAGAAAGTTGCTATTGTCACCGGTGCCTCGTCTGGGATCGGATACGAGTTGACCAAACAGTTGGTTACCGAGTTGGGCTACAAAGTGTATGCGGCTGCCAGAAGAGTTGAGAGAGTCAAAGAGTTAGAAACCTTGTTTGGCCCAGACAAGGTCGTTGCCGTGAAGTTGGACGTTTCTGATTACGAGGCCATCTTGGCTTTCAAAGAACGTCTTTCGAAGGAGTTGCCTGAGCAAAAATTGGATTTGCTTTTCAACAACGCAGGCCAAAGCTGCACTTTCCCCGTTTTGGATGTCTCAAACGCCAACATCGAGCAAGCGTTCAAAGTCAACGTTTTTGCTCCAATGAACATGACTAGAGAGTTTTCTCCATTTTTGATCAACGCTGCAAACAGCACCGGCGAACGCTGTATTCCCGTGGTCGCCTTTACGGGGTCGTTAGCCGGGGTTTGTCCTATTCCATTTGGTGCTGTGTACGGGTCCACCAAGTCTGCTATCCACCAGTATGCCAGAACCGCACATTTGGAATTGAAGGCTTTTGGAATTAAAGTTCTAAACGTTGTCACTGGTGGGGTTGCTACCGATATTGCCGATAACAGAGATTTACCGGAAACAAGTGTTTACAATTTCAAAGAAGGTTTAGAGGCTTTCCACTACAGACAAGAAATGTCAAAGAGAAACAGTCCGATGCCATGCCAACAATTCTGTGGCTCCGTCGTTGCAGATATTGCCAAATTGCAAGCAACCAGCTACGATCCCGTGGACATTTTCAGAGGAACAAAAGCCATCGTCATGAAATATTTTGGATTGTTGCTTCCTTACTCTATTGCCGAATGGATTTACATGTACAAGTTTAAATTGAATGCAATGTTTCAAGTCCTATCAAAGAGAAAAAACTCAAACAATGGCCTAAATAAGGTCTCCAATACTGAAGAGTTGAAAAAACAAGCATAATTATTGGCTGATGCCCTTTTATTATTTCCAAAATTTTATTAAATATAGCTTTTTTTCGTAGTAAATTCTTATATCTTCTCAAGAAATAGATGCACATATGTTTATGAGAACTTGTTGAAAAGAGAGCACGTGCGAGGAGAGGGGGGGCATTGCAAAAGTGTACCTCAACTCAAACTTTTTTTTGTTTTTTTCTCGTCGTTTTATTTTTTCTGTATTCAGAAGCCACGGCAGAAAAATATTCTAGATTTTTTGCAGGAAATCTGGATCAATGAGCTCAATGAGATTTTACCTCTGCACTGTGGTCTGAGATAAAAATGAGATGTAAGTACAACAAGAAAAAACACTGCACACGAATCTTTTTCAGATCGAATGTTGCTTTTTTCATTCAGTGCTGGTGTTTGTAGACCCAGTGTTGAAAATATACTATGAAGCCAAGTTCAGTAAGGTGTTTTAAAATCTACCGCAGCTTTTTCTGGTTGCACTTTTTCATTTCTTTTTATGTTGTTTATGTCCTGTAGATTTGTTGATCAGAACAAATACTTAGATGTTATATATATATATATATATATATATGAAGCAGACATCCTCTTGTTTCATGAACTCAGAGTATTTTAACGTTATTTCTATAAATATCTGAAACTCATTTAGTGTTCATGGTTTCATGGAGTTCAACGTTCATTCCCTCGGTATTCTGAAACGGACAAGCATGATACCTATTTCCTGCATTCCAAATCGATTTATTGAGTACTAATAATCATAACCCTCTCATCTTAAAATGCTTTGTTAATTTCAAAGATTACCAGCCTCTTGTCCCTCACTTAATTCTTCATCTTGCTATTAGTAGAAAATGAGAAAACCCCAAGTCTCCACGATTATTTCAATTGCACAGGCATCAACCTATATTCCAACTACATACACTCCTTTTTAAATCAACAGTCGTTGTTTACTATTTCCTAATTATAAATAATTAACAGAAAAAAGAACACATTGAAAGATCATTAAAAATACACTAGAAAAAAAATAAAAAAATATGAAAGTTACATCCACTACTGCTGTTGCTTTAACTATTGCCACCTCAGGTTTAGTTTCTGCTGTTGCTAACCAACACAAACATGACAGAAGAGCCATTCAAATTGATTATGTTTATGAAACTGTCACTGTTAACAATGAAGGTGTCACCGTTTACGAACCAACTTCAACTTCTCTTTACACTGCTTCTTCCACTTCAGCTGATTCTGACATTACCACAACAATTTTGTCTCCAATCATCTCCACAGCACCAGCTTCTTCCACAACCGAAGCCACCACTTCTTCTTCTTCTTCTGAAGTTTCCACTTCGACCATTGAAGCTTCCACCTCTGAAGTTAGTTCCTCCACCACTGCTGCTTCCACTTCCGAAGTTAGTACTTTCACCACTGAAGCTTCCACTACTGAAGCTTCCACTACTGAAGCTTCCACCTCTGAAGTTTCCACTTCTGAAAGTAGTTCTTCCACCACTGAAGCTTCTACCTCCGCTTCTGAAACTAGTACTTCCACCATTGAAGTTTCTACTTCCACTTCCACTACCCAAGCAAGTTCCACCACAAGCTCTGCTTCTTACGCCCAAAACTACATCACCTCAGTTTTGGCTCAATCTTCTTCCAGTTCATCAGCTGCTGCCTCCAGTAGTTCAACTGTTGCTTCTTCATCTTCTTCATCTTCTTCCTCTTCCTCATCTTCATCATCTTCATCATCTTCATCATCTTCCTCATCTTCCTCATCTGGTAGCAGTGGTATCTATGGTGATTTGTCCAACTACTCTGGCCCATCAGGTAAATTCGTTGATGGTACCATTGCTTGTACCGATTTCCCATCTGGAAACGGTGTCATTTCTTTAGACTGGTTGGCCTTTGGTGGTTACTCCGGTATTGAAAATGCTGATGGTTCCACCGGTGGTAAATGTAAAGAAGGTGCTCACTGTTCTTATGCTTGTCAACCAGGTATGTCCAAGACTCAATGGCCATCCACCCAACCATCCAACGGTGTTTCTATCGGTGGTTTGTTGTGTTCTGACGGTTACTTGTACAGAACCAACAAGGACACCGATTACTTGTGTGAATGGGGTGTTGAAAAAGCTTATGTTGTTTCTGAAATGGACCAAGATATTGCTATTTGTAGAACCGATTACCCAGGTACCGAAAACATGGTTATTCCAACTTATTTGAAAGCTGGTGCCACTTTACCATTAACTACTGTTAATGAAGAAACTTATTACCAATGGCAAGGTATGAAAACATCTGCTCAATACTATGTTAACAATGCAGGTGTTTCCTTAGAAGATGGTTGTGTTTGGGGTACTTCTTCCGGTACTGTTGGTAACTGGGCTCCATTAAACTTTGGTGCCGGTTGGGTTTCTAGTGGTTCTAACGGTATTGCTTACCTGTCTTTGATTCCAAATCCAAACAACTACGAAGCTGCTAACTTCAACGTTAAAATTGTTGCTACTGACAGTAACTCCAAGGTATCTGGTAAATGTGTTTACGAAAATGGTGTTTATAACGGTGATGGAACTGACGGTTGTACCGTTGGTGTTTCTGCTGGTTCTGCAAACTTTGTTTTTTACAACTAGACGCTATGCTTAGGAAATGAAATAAGAAGTTGTTTACACTTGTTTAAATTTGCCTTCCATGCTTACCAAGCTTTCTGGGCAAAGTGTTTAACGTTTTGTGTTTAATTCTTATTAAATTTGCTAAATATTGTTGTGGTTTTCTTTATACGTGCAAGAATCGTTGAAACAAAGTTTTGAAGGAATTAATTTATTTCTTCAAGACTAAAATTTGTAATTGTTAAATGTTTTTATTTTATTATACTTTATATATTTTTAAAACTGATATTCTTTACTGTTTTAAATGGTGCGTGATTGCGTGCGTTGATAATGATCATATGCCAAAAAAGGGTGAATAAATTTGTAACTATTTGGGGAATGATTTTGGTGGTTGGTAGTATATCTGTTGTTGTTGTTGTTGTTGTTGTTGTTGTTGTTGTTGTTGTTGATGATCCTGATGTTGATGATGCTTCCGTTGAGCAATGATTTCTGGAGCAGAAAGAGGTGATTGATGTGAAACGTCATTTTGCAAAATGGGGTACCCTGATGTACTTCGTGAATTAATGCTTGAAAAAGAAGGGAAGTGTGCTCTTATAGTTGGAGAAGGCAACTGGAAATAGCCATTGGGCTGTTGCGGCAAACTCGTATTTAATGAAGAATGCGGGGACGCCGATGTGTCTACTTTTCTTCCTAATATAGTTGCAGACTGAGGTTTGTATAATGGGGTAGAAATATATTGTGTGTTAGTTGAAGGTATTTGTACTGGCCCATTTTGAATGTTAGGAAAATGCGATGCTTGCTGCAGAGAAATGAACAAATGGTTATTATTTACAAGATTAAGCGGTGCGGTGCTTGCAAACTGACTCTGAAATTGTACGGGTTGTTGCTGTTGTTGTACTGACAATGGTTGCGTGACCAACGGTGGATAATAAGTGTTCTGAAAAAAGTGGTTTTGTTGTTGCAGGTAGCTGGGCCCAACTTCAGCATTTTCCGACTCACTTGTTTTTAGCTGCTGATTATCTCCTGATGGAACTAAGTGCTCAGAGTCAACTGACAATGATTGTTGCGGACGATAAGTCATTGTTGTATGGTCTCCAAACATTGATGATTGTACAGAGCTTGCTGTACGTGTCCGTCTATGCTGGAAATGGTTCTCACTTTTTATATTATTATTGCTATTATCATTATTACCATTATTAATATTATGGCTAATTTTATCATGAGACACATCATGTGTTTTTGATGTACTGAATGTAGAAGTTGATGGGAAAATGTTTACGCTTTTGGATCTTTTTGTTTCTTCTTTAAATATATTTGAATTTTTTTTATTTTTGTGTATTTTCATCTTAGTTTCGTGTATATCTGATTTTGATAAGTTCTTAGTGGTCTTTTCGAGTATGTTGTGTTGATGTTCTAGTTTTTTGCTATTGATTTCTGGTTTTGCTTTTGAGATTGTTGGGCCTGTAACTGAATATCTATTCTTCTCATGCTCTTCTTCTTCTTTGATGAAACCATTAAATAAACTTGATACAAAATTTTCAGATAATTTGTATTTATAAGTCTTATCTATAATTGAATTTATTAATTTCAGACTGTCATTTCGTAGGGTCTCGTTAAATTTTTCAAGAAGTTTGCTTTCATACTCCAAGTAATTATTCAGTAGTTTATTTGTATTTGTATTTGTGTTTGTGTTTGAATTCAATTTTTTTTTTGTCTTATCATGATCACAATGATTAATAAGCACAGATGAAGGCAATCCAAGTTTTTGTATAATTTCTTCTTCAAGAGTATCAAAACCTTTGTTTTCAGATGGATCTGTAAGTACTTCTTCTTCTGTACTATTCGAATCTTTCCTCATGTCAAAATTAATATCACTAGTATTATCTATAGGAATAATATTGCTTGTACTGTTATTACGTAAAGTGCTGTAGACATTTTCATTTTTCGAAGCGATTTTTAAATTCGGTTGAGACGATGAATGTTTATTTACCAAGTTTCCATCATTTCTATTATTGACACTAGTACTACTAGTACTACTAGTACTTCTACTTTTACTAGACTCATCGCCACTTGATTGAATATTAATTATCTGCACTTTCTCTCCAATAGCATTTTGAATGGTATGGTGATTCTTGTGCATTATTTTTATTTTTTTTTATTTATTTTGTATTATACTTTTTTATGGTTACAACCCCCTATAAGTTTTAAAAAAATTTAAAATTAACTTTAAATTTTAATACTACCCTTTTGTACTGACCAATGCGCTAATAAAACAACTAAATTTTTGTGATTTTGGTCTTTTTAAATATATATATTTTGAGGTTTTCTTGTATCTTAAGGTGACTTTAATATATAATTAATTAAAATTAGATTGTCGATGGGAAAAAAAAAAAAAAACTATGGATAAAAAAAAACTGAAATGAAAAAACCTGACTTAATTACTAAAAGGCACGCTAATCTATTATTTATGAAAAAAATCACAAGATATATAAACATATACATACATGTATATATATATATATATAAATGTATAATACTTTCTCGAGTGTTATTATTATTCTTTTATAAAGCTTTTGTATTTTTCTCTCCACATAGTTTGTGTCATATCAAAGATGTAAACATGTTATAACGATGACAAAACAAAATTGAAATAAATTCAAAAAAATCGGTGATGTTCGTGATGATTTAATACCAATTACGTCGAGAAATAAATAGGGTTTTCCACTCCCCCAATAACAATACAATTCAATTTTGAAAAGAAATTTTGAATAAAATAAAAACATCAAGTTAAAAACTCTATAGTAATGTAACAAATTAAATAGCCAAATATCCAAAATCAGTTATTATTCATTTTAAAGAATTGAAATCTAAAAAAAAATAAAAAAAAAACAACATAATATTTTGTTTTTTTTTTTGAAAAGAGAAAAAAATGGTTATTATAGGCAGATACATTACAGTACATACTTTTCTATCAATTTGTTTTCATTCATTTAATTAAACCATTACTTAATTAATTAATTGATTGATTGATTGATTGATTGTTCAAAAAAACCAAAAAAACCAAAAAAACCAAAAAAAAAAAAACACAACGAAACATCATTTTGTTTCCGGAAAGAAAATTACTCAAAATTGTGGAAAAAAATAGTACATTTGTTATTTTTTTATTTTATTCAACAATAAACATGTTATTACGTTCTCGGAAATGAGTATTAAAAGTCGACGAAGAAAGAAACAATCAAACCAAACAATATCTTGATTAAAAATACAAAAACGAATGATTATAGAGAAAAAAATAATTAGAAAACACACCTAAATTAAATAAAAAAAAAAAAAAAAAAACAACATTATAACATCACCAGTTTTATTCCCTGAGAATGTTTAAATGAATATTTGGTATTGTGAAAAAGAAGAATTAAGAAAAAAAAGAAAAAAGAAAAAAAAAATAATTTGAAAATGAATATTCAAATTAAACGATAGAATGCATTTTTTTTCCTCTCTCTCATTGATTTTCTTATATTCTGTCTCTTCTTTGTAACAAAAAGCATTAATTAAAAGTTTGGAAAAAGACAAAAAAAAAAATGTAAGAAACAAAGTTAATTTATTTCAATTTGCTTGTACTTATCCATAGTTGTTACAGGTTTGTGAAAATTTTATTTTCAAATAAGATTTTTTTTTTTTTTTTTTTCATCATAATAGTAAGATTTATGATTGATGTAGTAGCAAATAGGATACTCCACCAATAACACGTACTTACTCAAATCTTTCTTGATGGGTCCTTTAAGATTTTACTAGTAGAGGAACAATTTTTTTTGTTTTAGGTTTTTCAAAAAAAAAAACAAAGAAACAACAATAACAATTCATCTGAACATAATCCCTCAAATATTAGAGAAGAAACTTTCATTAGTGAAATGTGGTGACCACATGTGAAACGTATTAAAAACCAATGTGTCGGTACAAAATGTCGACAAGAAACAAAAGACAAAAGAAAATTACAAATCGAAAAAAAACAAAAAAACAACCATTAATAGAATGACATGTCATTCCGGCATTCTCTGTATGTTGTCACACATTAAAATTTTTTTTTTCTTTTATTGTGAATTTGTCAAGTTAATATAATTGTTGTAAGATAATCACAAAAAAAACATTCGACTAGTAAAGAGAATGTGCAATAAATTCTCTAGACTCGAAATGAAATTTTCTACAATTTTGTGTTTTTTCTTTTTTTTTCTTTTTTTTTTGTCAAATCTTGAAGTTTTTCCGTGGAACGAAATAAATTATATACAACACAATTTTTTTCTATTTTTTGTTATATTCGTTTTGAACTATTTTTAATTTCTATTTTTTTTATTTCATATTTGTTTGAAAATTACGGTAAAAACAAAACAAGTATTTTTTTTTCATTCATTCTCTATTTTTTTATTTTTCCACTTGAAATTACCTTTAATAATGATTGAATTTGCGCCACTGAAAAAAGTAGGACATACAAAATGTTCAAACATATTAAGCATTGCGCTCATAATATCTGTGCAAGTAGAAGAGAAAAGTTCTTTTTTTTTTTTTTTTTTCCAAATACGTTTTGATAATTGAAAAATTACAACATTAAAAATTGTTTGCTTTCATTATTTCCATACAAAGGAATGTCTAAGAGTGCGCAAGTTTCGCATGAAGTTGGCAAAATACAAAAACAGAAAAAAAGAGGCTTTGCATTCCAATCCTAAAACCATTGATGCAATGTTTTAAAGAAAATTAAAAGTGCAAAATTCTTAATTAATATCTGAAACTGTTTAACTGCTGGAAAGAGAAAACGATAAACACACACCCAAATGTGTATTTCATTTTTTTTTTTTTTTTTTTGGGTCGAGACTTTGATGCTACTCTAAATGGGGGGAAGGGGTTTTTTTTCAAATGCTCAACTCAACGCTTCACCTGAAAGCTCACTTTGTCGGTGTTTGCGTTGGAGTACATATATATTTATCTTAGGGTACTGTATTTAATCCCGTTTCATTATTTTTTAAATATGGGTCATTATTTAATTTCTTAAGAAAAGAGGTATATAATGATATAATAATATTAATTTGTCACCTCATTCACTAAAGTTTGTCATTATTCTTCGGTGTTTGAATGCTCTCAAAAGATTCGGCAGATGTCATATCATGTTTAGATATACTGGACGCTTCATCTTCTTCAACATTTTCGTCTCGTTCTTCGGTTTCAGAGATTTTGGCTGTTTGGGATTTCATCAATCTTTCTCTTTTCCATTTCATACCATATTTCATTGGAATAAACATTACAAAATTACCAACCAAAACCATTGCCGAAATTAAAGTAAATGTACCACCAATAGTCAAACTGTCATTCATTATATCCAAAATACCAGTAAATAATGCAGCCAATAAACATCTAATCAAATTATAAGATGCAGTAGCAGAACTTGCCTGAGATGGATACAAATCAACTAATAGTGCAGAAGATGTAGCTAATGTGGCCATACTAGCATAACTACCTAATGATGACATAACAACAGTAACTCCAACAGGCCAATGTTTAGACACAGACCATCCGAATAAAATGTATGCTACAACACTTAGAAAATTTTGTGGTAAACTGGTGATAACTCTAGCTCTAATAAGATTGAATTCTTCTGTTTCTGGGATCAAACCTTTCTCCTTTTTCAAATTAAACTCACGAATTGATTTTTTATACATATAATCAATAAATCTACCAGTTATAATAGATCCTAAAATACCTGATAAACCCGGAGCTAAATATATTAAACCAATTTTTTTAATTGGATAATTATATGGAGCCTGGGATAAAGATGACGAAATTGTATTCAAATTGATTGTCCAAAGTGCAAATTGTAAACCACCCGGTAAAAGAGTCAATAAAACTTCCAAATGACAACTAATCTTTAAAGGTGATGTAAAATCAACTTTTGGTTTACCATTTTTATTAACATTTTTAGGTAAAACTAATGTATCGTAATCTGGATTATCAAATTTAAATTGAGTTTTCATGAATTTCAAAACAGGTGCATAATTGTACCATTTTTTAGGCTTAATTGACATATTACCAACAATTTTTTTGTTTGTTTCTAAAAAGAAAAAACTATGAACAAAAAATGTAATACCTGAACCAATAGTTAAAAAATAGAAAACAGCTCTCCAAGGCTCTTCAGAGTTTTGAAAATCATCATGAATAATTAAACATGAAATCAATGGTCCTAATGCTTGACCTATTAGAGTCAAACCCGCAGAAGCACCTGCAAACAAACCTCTGGTCTGTTTATCACTTATATCTGCAGCAACACCACTGTTGATTGGAATACAAGATGAAATGGCACATCCTTGTAAGAATCTCAACACCATCAAAGTTGCGTAATTTTCCAAATTGGCAATTGCTACTGAAAAAACAGCATATAATAACAATGCTTGTACAATAAGTGGTCTTCTCCCGTAGACATCTGATAAATTGGCAAATATCGAAGGCGAAACACCTTGTGCTATAAAATAAAGAAGCACTGAAATATTGATATCTGTTTCTGTTTTGTTAAGATAACGTTCCAAATATTTCATACATGGGAATAAAATAGGTCCACCAAGAGAAGACCAAAACCCATCCGCAACCAGAAGGAAAACCATTCCCCATTTTTGTGATGTTTTCAAAAGCGAACTGGGCACTTCCACTTCTTTTGATAATTCTGATTCGGTTAGAGAAGTCGATGAAGATTCGTGCTCAAAAGAATCTTTTTCATGCTCTTTCTTTTCTTGTTGTTGTTGATGTTGTTTTGATTGTTCTATCTGCTGTGCATGTGACATTTATATATGCTATTATTGAAATTTATTTTCTTTGGTTGGTTTGATTTCCTACCTCATATGTGTTCCAGTATACTTTTTAATTTAATATGCTCAAGTATCATCTTTGTTTAAGTAATAGGTACACAGCAGTTTTAAAAGTCAAAAAATGACTCGTCAATCGGTTCTGCTTATTGTGAATTTATGACTTCTTTTTATATATATATATAGAGGGTTTTAGTCACTCGTTTATTCATGTTCCTACCCCCAGCCAGCTTTGTTGAATTTACATAGATAGAGCGATATATATTTTCATGACTAAATCTTGTGGAATATGACGCCTTTTTCAATTAAAATAAAACGTTTCTTTTTTACAAAAAAAATAAACAAAAAAAAGAAAATGGCATTCTTGTTTTCTTTTGCAGTGTATCTAAGCAGAAAGACCCCGATGAGACCATAAAAACCAAAAAAAAAAACAGGAGTTAAAAAGTGAGTAAAATAAATAAATTAAAAAACCTCGTGATAATGGTGTGTTTTGTTTATAGAATCTAATATGTCTCAAATTAGAAAGTTGATATAAAGTGAAGATAAGATGACGATGCTCTAGAAATCAAATAGATAAGCTTGACTGATTCCAACGCCTCGATAGTGGCTTTGTAAAACATCTGAAATGTAAAACAAGGTGAGGGTAACGTTTAAGGTCAAGATTTTAGCACACCGGTTAGTGGTACTCCCGGTATCGGCATTTTTTACGTTCTGCATGATAAAGGAACCCGTTGATCTCTACAAAAAAAGAGAGAGAAGGATAAAAGACAGACACACGTAGGTATAAAGGTAAATTGCACAGTAATAATTGTAAAAAAAAACATTTTATATTGCTAAGAAATTATGAATGTTTGTATTTTTTATTACTTTTTATCTTATTTCTGATTAGTAATGGTTTTTTTTTTGCTTTTTTTGTTTTTTTTTTGCCAAGAAATTTAGGTCTTCTTGATAAGTTAGGCACATTTGATCAAATAAGATAAGAGGTTTTTTTCAATTTGAAAAAAATAACAAACAAGCTTTTATTTAATAGGAGTATTCCATTACTGAATAATCAAGTGCCACAAATATTGAAAACGCTCTAATGTATGACTCCACTCGAACATGAAAACAGAAAAAAAACAAGAGATAAAACAAGCGAAATATGAAATATCAGAATACAACAAAAGAAAACATAACATCTAGTGAAACTATATCGTTACAGACACTGCCTTCATCGTCATCAATTAAAAACTCGCTTGTGGAATCTGATGCTTTTGATAATAAATTAAACTCTAGTGGAAACAGTAGAGAAAAAGAGATAGAGGAAATTCAATTAGATGATGAAGAAGAATCTTATCCATATTGTGTTTATTCTCGAAAAATCACATTGATGATCATTATGGTTTGTGCCAGTGAGGGGCTTTTAAGTACCATTGCTGGACCGTCATTTTTCGGATGCCTGGAACAAGTTAAAAAGCATTTCCACGTGACCAACGAAACAGTTAATCTAGCCATAGTGGTATATTTTATTTTCCAAGGTATAGCACCAACATGTTTCACTTTTTTGGTGGACTCTGGATATATTGGTAAAAGAAATCTTGTACTGGCTGGATGTTTAATATATGGGGCTACCAATATTGGCATTGCTAACGCCAAAAATTTTGGCACTATTCTTGGTTTAAGGTGTTTGCAAAGTTTCTCTATATCTCCGGTCATTGCAATTAATTCATCTATAGCAGGTGATATAACAAAGAGGGAAAACAGGGGAAACATTGTTGGTCTTGTTTCTGGGTTCCAGATGTGTGCAGGTAGTGCATTTGGAAGTGTAATATCTGCTGGCCTTACTAACCAATTTGGATGGAAGGGCATTTTCTATTATCTAACCATAATGGCATACTCCGCAGCTATTCTCGTTTTTTTTCTTTTACCAGAAACAAAAAGATCAGATTGTGGTAATGGATCATTGAAACCTTTGAAACTAATCGATAGAGCTCCGATCACGTATACAAAGTATTGGAAAACTCATTTTTATGCAAAACCATACGGAAATTCTAAACAACTTTTGAAAAAATCTAGTTTTTTAGGATTCATTCAAATCATCAAAAAGAAAGAGATTGCTTGTCTTCTAATGGCCAGTGGTATGCAGTTTTGTCTATGGACATGCCATTTAACTTCCCTTGCCACAGTGTTCAGCAATTCACATTACAACTTGGATACGTTAACAATAGGGAAATGCTATTTACCCAGTGGAATCTGCACATTGATTTCAGTTGTTCTTGCTGGAAAATCGCTTAATTGGAACTACAAAAAAAGACGGACGCAGTACATTGCGTGGCTGGAAACACAAAAGAAGAACGAAGATTTTGACGTTGATATACCCAAATATCAATTCAATTTGTACAAAACACGTTTAGAGTTTGCCAATTTCCCCATGGCCGTTAGTGGTGCTTCTTTTGTAATATGTGCGTGGCTGATGCAAACAAAACAGAGTATTGCACCCATTTTGGTCTTTTCTGGTCTCGGATGTTTATTTTCCAACTGTATATTACCATTTGCTACTACTCTAGTTATTGACTTGCATCCCTATTCCAGCTCTACCGCGGCAGGAGTGATGAATCTGTCAAGATGTTTACTTTCAGCAATTTTCGTGGCTGTACTGGATTACATGTTCAATTCTTTGGGCGTTGGAGGGACCTTTACTCTTATTGCAGGGTTGACCACTTTGATTTCTTTTTCCCTAATGTACGCTAAAAGACATGCTCTACAATGGGAATACGATAGAAATACAGAGCAAAAGTAAGAAACAACGCATATTTAGATAGCTATATTCAAAAAAAAAAAAAAATTTATAAAAAAACACAGTGTATTATTATATAATATGATTTCTATATATTGTTATTATTTCGCCTATTGGGATGCACATTGAACACCTTCACCGCCGTCTCTACCGTCGTGTTCATCGTCATCGTGACCGTAACCACCTCTCTTTTTGTTACCGTGTTGTTGTGGTCTATAATCTTCTAAAATACATTCTTCCGTTTTGGAACCTTTTGGAATAGTTTGTTGAGAAGGTCTCTTTGGTAAAATTTCTTCTAATTTTTTCAAAGTTTCTTCTTCAGCAAATCTGTCCTTTGGAAATTCAACATCAAAATCAATGATCAAATTACCAAATCCACCACCGTAATTAGGTAAGATTGGCATACCTTTACCTGGAATAACTTTTTTAGTACCTGGTGAAATGACTTCACCTGGAATAATAGTAACATTCAAGTATTCACCACTTACATGTTTGATAATGAATTTACCACCGGCTAAAGCGGTTAATAAATCGATTTTCAAAGTATGAATTAAATTACCACCATCTCTTTTAAATAAGGCATGTGGTTTTTCAGAAATGATAAAGACAACATCACCAGTAATGACGTCTGGAGCTTCATCAGCTTTACCTTTGAAGGCAACAGTAGAACCATTCTCAGTACCTGCTTCAATTTTAACTTCCAAAATCTCTTTTTCGTTAACGACTTTTTGACCTTTACAAGTTTTACAAACATCTTTTGGATCAACAATTTCACCTTGACCTTGACAAACTTCACAAGTTGTTTGGAATCTTTGAATCATTGGTCCCATTTGTCTTGTTACAAATTTAACACCTTGACCATTACAAGATGTACATTTTTTAACATTTTTACCACCTTTACCTTCACAACCTTTACAAATAACTTTTCTATTTAATGAAAGTTTTGAAGTTTTACCCTTGTATAGTTCTTCTAATGTGACTGATAATTCATGATTGATATCTTTACCTCTTGGTGGACCTCTTGAACGTTGACCCCCAGCTCCACCACCAAAGAATTGCGAAAAGATATCTTCAGCGCCTCCAAATCCTCCAAATCCACCTGGACCACCTGGACCACCACCATTCAAACCTTCTGAACCATATTGATCATAAACATCTCTTTTTTCTTCATCACTCAAAACTTCGTAGGCAGAAGTCATTTGTTTAAATTTTTCACCAGCTTCCTCAGTGGAATTTTTATCTGGATGGTATTTTAAAGCACCGACTCTGTAAGCTTTTTTGATCTGAGCAGCTGTTGCGTCTGGTTTAACACCCAAGACATCGTACAATTTAGTATCTCTAACCATTTTTTGTTTTTTATTATTATTATTGTTTTTATTACTTTTGAATTGAGTTTTATGGAACTTAATCTTGAACTAGTTTTTAATTTTCTCTGGGATGGAGATATTGATGTGTTTAATAAAAATGAATGTTAGGATATGGAAAAAAAAACAGCTCTTATTTATCTATTCTTTGTACTCTTTTTGAGAAAAAACTATTAAGATGCACAGCAAGATGAGAATTGCAATAATTCATGTACTGAAAATTTAATTTAATATTCAGATATTTTTTGAAAATAATTGTACATTATTAAGATAAAATGTGTAGCTCGAAGGCATGCGCAAACTGAAATTTTTAAAAAAAGACATCAATTTATAAATAGTAATATCATCAACTCTTTATAAGCCATGTAAACACCATCCATCATCATCATCTGAATCAATCAATCCTGATCATCAATTTACCAAAAGCAAGATCACTTTAAACGGAATTGAATAGAAATTTAAAGAATATTCTCGAAACATTACAAAAAAAGAAACCAAAAAAAAAATGAAAGGAAACAAAAAAAGAAAAAGAAACCATAATCTTGAAATAACCTAAATCTCAAAGTCACGTGAATTTAGTTACCATATTAATATTTAGATTACAAATTGAAATTCATTTCAAAACCCCGATAAACTTTCAAAACAAGCAGGTAATAAAACATAGAAAGATGAGAATATCACCAAAGACAATATGGGAAGCGTATAAAATAAACAGGTTACTTCCTTTTTTACTAACCGAATGCAGAACCATTGAAAGTGCTCAAGTAGAGTTGCAATGGTTAAGAGAGAAGTTTCTTCCTGACAATAAACCTAATAAGATAAATAAACTCTTGTTTAAAAGTTGTCTACTAAGACAAAACCATTACCCATTGCAATACATTTTGAAGGATCAGCCGTTTGGAGACCTTGAAATCTTGTGTAAACCAGGTGTTTTAATACCAAGATGGGAAACTGAAGAATGGTGTTTCAAATTAAGCGAGTGTTTCAAATCGTCTACTACTACGGCGGCTAAACATTTAGACTTATGTACCGGTACAGGGTGTATTTTGCTATTGCTTAAACAATTGTTAAAATTTAAACAATCAATAGGTTTGGATATTTCAGAAAAAGCTATAAAATTGGCAAACGAAAACTATCTACATAATGTTACACATTTTAAAGATGATAATCAAGATATTAATTTTATTAAAGAGGATGTTCTTTCAAAAAATGGGAATCTTGCTGAAAGTAATCAAAAAAATCTCAACCACTATTACGACATAATTACATGCAATCCACCTTACATCAATGATTTTATACATTCGAGGTCAGTCAAGATGTACGAACCTAAATTGGCATTATATGGGAATTTGGAATTTTATCAAAATTTTATAGAGAAATGGTCATATCAAACAGATTCGTTTGTTTATGAATTGAATTCAATACACCAAGCTCATTTCATGAAAGAAAACTTAAATGATAAAATGTGGAATGTTGGAATATTCAAAGATTCTAATGAGAAAATTCGTTGTGTTTATGGATACAGAAAAAATAATCACTCTCTAAATAAGTGTATTTCGTATGAAAAAGTGTTTGCCAAATTTGGTATTTTACTCTGACTACATAATGTATATACACCAATCAATCAATCATCTTGCTCAGTGTTCAAGGACTCTTCGTCAACAGGTATAACCTTTTGACACCACAGTAAATAACCACCACCACCTCTCATTGTCATTACTGGATGTATTTTACCTCTGATCGACTGATATGGTCTGCATTTAGTTTCAAGCACTGATGGTGCCAAATACCTTAAATCTTCTTTCAAAGTATGTGCCAAATCCAAAATGGTTTCCTTGAATTGACTAAAACATACAATGGGTCTAGAACCATGTAAATAGGTTCCTAATTTAGGAACTAGACTTGGTAAATACAAAGTTGTATTTAATACCAAACCATCGTAATCCATCTTAGTCGCAATATCTAAAAGTTGTAACTGTCCTGCTAACCATTTCAATTTTCTATGGTAAGTACCTCTCTTGTGTGGGTGTAATTTATTAATTTGGGCATCTGATAATCTAGTAAAATCTTTTTCAATTTCTTCTTTTGTCGACGGTTCAAAAAATTCCCAAACAGAAATAGTCTTGATATGTTTAGTTATAAATTCTTGTGAATAATTTGAATATTTCAACAAATCAAGATTTGCATGTTCACTTTCATGGATTAATGTAATTGATCCATAGTTTTCTTTAAAATCACTACATCCACCAAACATCCGTTCCATAAGAGCATAGACTAATACCCCGCCTGTTTCATCCATTATCAAGTAATGACCCGATGGTTGAATATTGGCCAAGTTTAAAAGCATTGACAAACTTTCAATACTCATATCATTAGTTCTGGAATTATCCCCTTTATCAAACAAATATTGTAAAAGACCAGAACTACTCAAGTATTGCACAGTAAAATTCTTGGCAAATTTTTTTTGTTTCCTCTTCAAATATTTTTCCTGAGAAAATACAGTCTTTTGATGGAAATTTTCATGTGAAGCCAAAAGTTTTTGAATAATAGAATTACCATCAACACTGGCAGCTTTCAATTTCTCAATTTCTTCACTAGTCATTTTTTGTACTTTTGACCCCAAATTGATTAAATCCTTGTTAGTTGCACTGCTTTCCAGCAACATTTCCGAATCTTCAACGCTATTGTCATTCAATCTTGGGACAATTTTCCCCACAGGCTTGTTCACATAATGTTTCTGTTTCTTTTGTTGTGGTTCAGAATCTTCCTTTTCTTTTTCTTCGTCAACAGAGGGCTCCTTAGACGAAACCACTGGTTCAACAGGCTCTTTAGGCGGCTGACCAGAGGATTCTTCAGTTTCCGTATCGTATATGATGTCAAATGTCGTACCTAATGGATAACCAATAATGTCGTTAACATTGAAACTACCAAATTTCCCCAGTCCAATAACTCCGTCTTTCTTGGTAAAACAAATTTTTGAGTTTCCAGATGGCAATTTCAACAAAATGTGTTGATCATGAGCTACGTGTGTTAATGGATTCAACATTTTTGATATGTTTAGGTTTTGTTTCCTGGTTTTTTCAGATTGTTCAAGCAACTTGACGTGAAGTCATCATCACCGACCTTCAATTAAAATTGAAAAACTACATTTATGTCACATGCCGATTTTTGCACATTTCTTTTTTCTTTTCTTTTTCAGGTTTCGCATGTTCCAATATATTTTTCCAATGATGTGGAACTAATTTACTTAGCTCTTCGCTGTTTCTACCTAAATGTACATGAAATTGTGTAATAAGCTGCCTCTTTCGTTGTTAAATATTTGAAGTAAGTGTCCAATATTTTTTTCAAGTTTGGCAAAAAAAAAGAAGCAAGAACAAAACCAGGATCAATCAAATTACGAAAAAATGGGTAGTAGACAACACAAGAACAAGCAAAGAGATCCACCGACTTTAGAAGAATTTCAAGCCAGAAAATCTGGTCAAAAATTCAATAAAAAGAAAGACTTCAAATCAAAGAAATCCACTACTGAAAAACCAAATAAAAGAAGTAGATCTGAAAACAGCAAAGAAGACTCTAGTGACAAACCAAAACACGTCAAAAAATCTAAAAAAGCTGAACAACCACAAGAAAAAACTGCTGAAGAGAAAGAAGAAGAAGAAGAAGACTTACCTGAAGTCGATCTAGAAGAATTATCCAAGGCCAAAAAAACTTTGTTTGATGATTCTGAATCAGATGAAGAAGAAGTTGAAGAAGAATTGAAAGATGAATTTGACTTGGAACAAGAATACGAAGGGGAATCAGAAGACGAAGATACCAACAGTGGGAAAGCTCACATGTGGTCCGATGAAGATGATGAAGAAGGGATGGAAGAATTGAACGCAGCCAACATGGAAGCCTTGTCTCAAAAATTAGATGAAGAACAAGCCATGGAAGATGAAGACGCTCAAAGAGAATTGCTGGAAGCCGGCGCAATGCAACCAAGAGCTACTGATGTTTTACCTACCGAAGAACAAGAAGCTTTGGAAGCACAAATGCAACCAGATCTAACAGCTATTAGAACAAGAATGATTGAAGTTGTTAAAGTCTTGGAAGACTTCAAAAACATGGGTGCTGAAGGTAAATCTAGATCCGAATACGTTGATAGATTACTTAGAGATATTTGTAAATATTTTGGGTACACTGAATTTTTAGCTGAAAAATTGTTCAACTTATTTTCTCCAGCAGAAGCTATGGAGTTTTTTGAGGCCAATGAAATTGCAAGACCAATCACCATCAGAACCAATACTTTGAAAACAAGAAGAAGAGATTTGGCCCAAGCTTTGGTCAACAGAGGTGTCAACTTGCAACCTATTGGTAACTGGACCAAAGTTGGTTTGCAAATTTTTGATTCTCAAGTCCCGGTCGGTGCCACTCCTGAATACTTGGCAGGTAACTATATTTTACAAGCTGCTTCTTCGTTCCTTCCAGTTGTTGCCTTAGATCCCCAAGAAAACGAGAGAATCTTAGATATGGCTTCCGCACCAGGGGGTAAAACCACTTATATTTCAGCAATGATGAAAAATACTGGTTGTGTTTTTGCTAATGACGCAAACAAAGCTAGAACCAAATCTTTAATTGCAAACATTCACAGATTAGGCTGTACCAACACTATTGTGTGTAATTACGATGCTAGAGAATTTCCAAAAGTTATTGGTGGATTTGACAGAGTTTTGCTAGATGCCCCATGTTCAGGTACCGGTGTTATTGGTAAAGATCAATCTGTTAAAGTTTCTAGAACTGAGAAAGATTTTATTCAAATTCCTCATTTACAAAAACAATTGTTGTTATCAGCTATTGATTCTGTTGATTGCAACTCCAAAACTGGTGGTGTTATTGTTTACTCAACTTGTTCCGTTGCTGTGGATGAAGATGAAGCCGTTATTGACTACGCTTTGAGAAAGAGACCAAATGTTAAATTAGTTGAAACTGGTTTGGTAATCGGTAAAGAAGCTTTCACGAGTTATAGAGGTAAAAAGTTCCACCCAAGTGTTTCTCTTGCTAGAAGATATTATCCACATACCTATAATGTCGATGGTTTTTTTGTTGCCAAATTTGTTAAAACTGGCCCATCCAAATTTGATGATAACAAAGCCAGTGCGTACGAAAAGGAAGCTGCTGCTAGACAAGAAGCTCTTGAAGAAGGTATCATCCATGATGATTTTGCTTCTTTTGAAGACGCCGAAGATAAACAGTACATAGCAAAGGCAAAGAAGCACGGCTTAATGAGAAAAGGTGTCAATCCTAAATCTAGAAAATAGAGTAGTTATACACAAATATGTATTCTGATCCGTATGTACAATAAATATAAAAAAAAGCACAAACTATTAAAATAGAGTCATTTCCATTTCACTTTTAGTCGTGAAATTTTATGTTTCCCAAATTATGTTCCTTGATGTAATCTGGCCCGTATTCTTCGTATTGCTCTTTTGTGATGTAGGATGAATTGTAGTATTCAGATTGTGCATACTTTGCCATACCCTTCCAAGCATCCAATTCGGGAGTTTGCGCATTGTATATCTTGAATTTTGTGCCGGTTGGTAAAAATGAAGTGAACTCTTTTACCACTCTTTCTCTCAAACCTTTTAGTCGGGTGTTGCCTCCAGTTAATAAAACATTTTGTGCCATCTGCTGAGTGGTCTCACTCAATTTAGAGCGACTGGCTCCAAACTTATCCAATAAAACCCTCTTTGATAACTCTGCAATACCAGCCTGATCCAATCCCGCAATAGATGGTTCAAATAATATTTCCGGAATTTTTATTCTTTCCACATTTAAATGTAGTTGATGTTGCTCATGTATGTTTTCGCTATCATGTGGACGAGGTCCTCTTAAAAACAAGTGAAGAGTGGATTTTCTCCAATCATATTGTGCATCAACAGTATCTTCTTCAGTAAAGTTAGGGTCATGCTCTAGTAAGACTTGCTCCAGGTCCAAAATCTTTTTATATTCTTCGTCAAGCATTTCGTCTAAAAGTTCCGGATTGCTTGAAACGTCTCTATAAACAGCCCAATCGTCATCATTTGTCCCGAAAGTGTCGTTCGGATCATTATCAATGGTTGCTTGCTGGCGCGTTCTTTTGTTACCAACAGCTACATCATCAGCCAACGCAGCTAAATTTTTCATTCTCATCTGAGCACTGGAAGATTTTCTGTCTTTCATCCCTTGTTTCATTTTCAATTTATCCTTTCTGGTCTTCAAAAGTGTATGCAATTTAGTACGTTTATCGTGAATCCATTCATTCAAGTTATCTGTTCTCCATTGAGCATCTTTCTTTTCTGCCTCAGCATTCTCCTGAATCCTCTTTAGTTTCTCTTCCTTCATTCTTTTTCTGGCATCATAGTTTGCTTTCATTAATCTCTGTTTTCTCTTTTCTCTGATCTGCTCTTCATTCAAATCTGCATCAGGAACATCAACAAACTGGAAAACTGGTTCTTTTTCCTCTTCGACGAGCCCGTCGGTGTCATCGTCATCTTGTTGTCTAGCTCTAGCTAGTGCCTTTTCCAACCCATTCAAGTATTTTTTGAAGTCAGCTTCGTCGTCAAAACCAGCTGCCACCAACTCTTTTTGAAGAGCTACTTTACTTAAATCTTGCCATTTGATCTTAATTTCGTTGTAGTATTCAAATTCTTCCTGCTTTTGTATAAGTTTTTCTTGTCTTTTAACCCTTGCCTGTTCTTGCAATTTCTTAGCCAATTGTCTCTTGCGCTCAGCCTGGGCTTCCAATTCTTCCACACTTTTTGTAGGCACAACAACTTCAGTAAAAGGTGATTCAACAACTATATTTTGTGTTTCCAGGTTTTGCAGATCAAACAACTGTTCAATTTCTTCTGCGTAGTTTGGCGAAACGTAAGAGAAATCCTGATACATTGCTTCAAACTGATATGGCATTATTTTATCAGGAAAATATGGGTACTTTAAAGATAGCATACTACCCAAATGTTGTGCTGATTGGGAGCCACCCCAGTTTAATCTTTTAGATTCGGTAATGATCCCTCTTCCATTCACAACAGGTATTATATCAGTTTCTTCGTTACCACTACTAATGACTAGTCCAGTGTTTTGGTTAGCAGGTGTATTGTAAAAGAAAGAATACAGTCCGTCAATTCCAAAAGTCACTTTGGGTACTTCAAAACATTCAAATAACAATTGATACCAATTGGCTCTTTGTTGTGATATAGCTGCGAGTCTTTCAGTCATCAAAATTGGATTAGAAATTCCATCGTTACCGGAGACACTCAAGTGATCAAAAGTATACTCAAGAATCTCTTCAACATAGTCCCAGTTGGATATAAATGATCCATCGTAAGGACTTTTGGCTTGACTTTTGATTGAAGAGTCTAGATCCACGTCATTTCCAATAAATGTATGAGTTGTCTTTGCTTTACGATCTCTCCATCTTGATAAAACAGTTGGAAACACATGTGTGGGCATTGAGCTGCTGGTTAACCCAGCTTTCACAGAATATGACCCAAAGTCTATGGCAATTGGAGTGTCAAGCTTATACGAATCTTGAGAATCAAATGGTTCTGGTGAGGTTTGCACTCTTGCCTCTCTTAAGGTATGAATTGTCATAGGATACAGCTCTTTGCTCCCGGAATCTGCCATGAATGGTGTTGGTCTTGTTATGATTTCTTTTTGATGGGGTTTTTTTTGTTATATGTGTTTGTTGAATTAAACGGTAAAAATTATTTTTTGTTCAAGTCTGAAATCTTGAAAAAAATATTTTACAAAAGATGATCTTGAAATGAAAGCGTGTATTAAAAAAATAATGTATTAATTCTACAAACTATACAAAGTACAAACAGGGGTCTTTTCAGCTTGCGAGCAATACACAATCATGTTTTGAATAAAATGACCATTGACAACCATACGGAATAAGCCATCAGATGCATTGATGACAGATACATTATACGAGGAAAAATGTTTTTGAACACATTTTGCAGCAAATGATTGGCAGTTTATAGACTCATTTGAAACCCACTCCTTGATTTTGTGGCTTTTTAAACTGTAATCAGAATCTTCGTTGCCAAAGCTGTCATTTCCATCGATGAAATAGTCTTTGTCAGCTCTAGCTAAAGGATTCAAATAAACTTTCATTTCGTCAGTGTAAGGAGCGTCTTTCTTTTCATTAATTAGCTTATTGGTTAAAATACCATTTTGACGGAATTGTTGAGCTTTATAGTATCTAGCTGTTGATCTTTGACAGTAATTTTCGTAATCCATTTGATTCAAAGATGCAAGCAAGTAATTTGGATTGATTAAAACAGCCAATGCACCTTTTTGTCCAAAACCAAATGAAGTCAATGTGATGGCTTTCAATTTGGAAACTTTAATAGATGTTGGAAGATAAACAAGATGTTCAAAGTCTTTCAAAGTGACATCGATGTTGTCGTAGTTGACACCGCCTGGAATAACACTATCATGAAACATTTGCAAAGCACCGTTAATCATCCAAGCACCAGCAGCTGCTTTAGGATGCCCCGTAACACCTTTTTGACAAATAACAGGTAATGGATTACCTTCCGTTCTGCCAAGATGGTTCATAATTGTATTCAAAATGTCTGATTCGTTCTTGTCGTTAGCTTTTGTGGAAGTACCATGACATGAAGAAACACTAATGTCATCAATGTCTAAACCAAACATGGATAAACAACCAGTTATTGGAGAAATCTTTGGATCATTTTTAAAGTATGTGTTACCCCAGTATTTCTGAGATTCTTTGAACGACTGAATGCTTTCCTCAGTAATAGGTTGATCATAAAACATGTTTTGTAGAGAGTTTTCAACTTGCAGTTTTCTGTAAGAAATATCAAGCTTTTTAGGTTTGAACTTTGATGACATTTGTCTAGCAGCTGTCAAAACACCTTGTCCTGGAGCAGGTAGAGATTTACCGATTTTATCAGAAGCCAAGGAAACTGAACCAACCACACCAAAAACAGGCAATCCCATTTTAATAGCCAGAGAAGCAGTAGTCAATACTTGAATACCAGAACCTTGTGATTCCATGAAACCGTTTCTTGTAGAAGTCATTGGTCTGCACATTTCTTTGGCTACTCTTCCGTTTTCAATTTCTGTTTTGGAGTTAGATGTGGCACCCATACTTGCAAACTCGTAGGCCAATTCTTCACCATAATCATCTTGGCCACCAACCAAAACAAATTGAGCTTTACCAGATAGAATAGTTTCTGTACCAACTTCCAATGATTCAATCGCAGTGGCACATGCCCCTACTGGAGTTTTGATAGGACCACTGGAACTTAGCAGCAGCATGTTGACCCAAGCAGGCATAACGTTCAAAAAAGTTTCTTGCAAAATATCGTTTTGGACATCTTGATCTAGCATTCTTCCTTTTTGAACTTTGGCTTGTGCCTGCAAACCACCAATACCGGAACCAGAACAGTTACCAACTTCCGATACGTGAATGTATTGATACAGTTCAAACGGATCGATGATTCCTGAAGTAATCAATGCCTCAGCAGTAGCAATCAAGGCAAACAATGTGATTCTGTCAACCTGTTCGATAATGTCTTGCGACAAACCATATGTTTTAGGGTCCCAACCACTTGGGACCTGACCAGCAACAAATCTATCAAACTGCAAAGCTTTTGGAACCATTAAACAACAACCTTTCAAAAATGTAACCAGACATTGTCCAGATTCTAGCTCTTGAACATCAACCTGATTGTCGTGTTCTAAAATATATTGGTCCGCCATCTCTTTGGACATTTCGATTGGTTGTAAATCATGAGTCAATACGACTTCTTGCAGCAATCTTTTTTTGCTTGGAGTATAACCTTTGAACAAAGATGGATCAACCATTCTAATACCTGTGTTTTCCAAAATTTCAGATTCATACAAAGCTTTGACATTTATTTCTTGGACTGGTTCTTTTGTTTTTGCGTCAATCCATGAATTTTTCTTGTTGTCGAAGGTGATGTATCCCATCAACCAAGCCATTTCTAAACAACCTTCGATTGAAAGCTCACCAGTAGCTTCAATTTCCCATCTTGTTTGCGCATGTCCGTATGGACCAATTTCACCAAATCCAGTGATCACCACAACAGAGTCCAAGTCAACTAATCCTTGTAAAGTTTCTCCATTGAATTCGTCTTGTAGTGTTTGGAAACTTTCCAAGTTGGGTTTGATCAAGCTGATAGGGGCTTTTGGTTGGATGTACTGTGTGGTATCTTTGATATCTTTAATTTCAGAATCTGTTAAAGTTGAATTTTTTTGTGAGATTGCAGAAGCATCAGTCAGTTCAGCTGACAATGTTGTTTCGTAACATTTTGACACCAAGTTGTAGCTCAGTAACCCGATGAAGTTTTGAGCAGCGTTTTCGGTGTTTGCACTGTTTTCTTCCTCCTGTGATAAATCCAGGTTGTAACCCATACAAGTAATGAAATTTTTGTTTTGTTTCGTTGTTTCAAATTCATTTAGGAAAGACATATATTGAGGATTAATTGTTGGTAGCAATACATGAATTTGAGCAGTATCAGTGATTAAGTGTTGTTTTGTTTCGACAATTGTGTTGATTAAAAATTTTGTATTGTCAAAAGATGTTGAGTTTTCCTCCACAAATGTCAACAGAGGAATGAACATGTCAAATTCAATTGAAACTTTGTTGTAGTAGTAGTCAATGAATCCCACACAGTCAACTTTTGAGTGCAAATTCAATGGGATAATCGTCATTCTAGAGGTTTCGATAGCATGGTCTTTGTATAATGGTTCAAATTTTTTTGCAAATTTAGAAATTTCTGAAAGTTCAGTACATGATTGTAGAATAAAAACTTGAGAGCCAGCTTTTAACAGACTTTGGACGACTAACAACGAAAATTCAGTAATTTTTGAAATCGACAGCAAAATACGTTTATCTTTTAAGAAAGAATTGTTTGGTGAAATCAAACTATTCAAATATTGATGAGTTAGAGTTTTTTCATAATACCATGATAAAGTTTCTTCAGACCAGGCTTTGATATTGATTGGTGGAACAACACCTTTTAATTGTGGCAACTCGTATGTGACCATTTCTACAGAAGAGTTCTTTCTACTTTGTTGTCTTGGCTCGTTGTTTTCCATAAAATCGTCTTCCGAATCTGTCAACAAACTTGAAGATCTTGAAGAAAACGCGCTATCGTCATTCAATTCAAAAGCAGATTCTTCCCCTAAAATTTCATCAATAATTGGTTCATTTGCATTGGATTTGTTCAAAGAGAACATAGCTTGATTAACAATGTTTCTGAAAAAAGGATTAATTTCATTTGAATTTCTCAAGAAAACCAAAAGTTGTTCATAAATATTTTGAAACCCGTTTGAAATTTCTTCACTGTTCAAATCAATGGATTCTGCGGACGTTGATGAAGCTGCATAAGTCATGATTTTAGTATAAACTTCAAACAAGTATGATTCAATTTTATAGTAACTGTTCATGTCATTTTGTAATTTTTTAGAAAAATCAGCAGTTTCTACAACATTGTTAGCATTTACAACAGGAGCAATCATCAAGTCTTGAACATATTTGAATTTTTTAATAATCTTTTGAAATTTTTCAGTTTCGTCAATGGTTAAACTTTTATGAAAAAAATTCATAATTTTATGAAGATTTTGATATTCATCACTAGTATTATTAGCAAGGCTTGATTTGCCTACTAACATTTCCAATTTTTCCATGTCGTATTTATGCGTTGTATCTATAGAAGTACAAAATTTGAATATTTCAAATTTGTTCCAATTCCAATATGAGTTGAAAGATCTGATTCTACTGGGTTTAAACATTTCAACAGCACATGATTCAACATTTGATTTACCAAATTCCTTTTCTACCTTTGAATTTTTTTCTTCTAACTTTTCAATTTGTTTATTTAAAGTTTGAATATGAGAGAATAGTTTCATGGATGCAACATCTGTTTGTTGCTTTAAAAATGGATGTGTTTTTGAAGTATTTGTATTTGCAAAAACGGTTGTTAATGGTGCTAATTCATTTTGATGCTTACCATCACGTGAGGCAACTTCCAAATTCAGACGGTCTGAATATGAAGAGTATTGATCAAATGGAGTTGTGTCGATTTCTGATGAAAAATCTGGATTCATATTAAAAGCTTTAAGCATATCGTTATCAACATTTGTTGTTTTCGTTTGGGATGTTTTAATTAGTTTTTTATCAATTTTTTTTTCAAGTTTTTCTTCAGAAGGAGTATCATAGTAAATTTCATGTAGATCGGTAGCAGTGCATTTAACAAATCTTGTAGCCGTAGCATTTGAGCATTCAATATCAGAATTATTAGCCAATGTTCTGTTTGCCATATTTTTTAGAATAGGTTGCGGACCAATTTCAATGATTCTTTCAGATTTTAATTCATTCAAGATAACGTCTTGAGTTTCAATCCAACGAACTGGCCAGGCAAATTGATATGCCAAAAGTTCCATCAATAAGATGTGTGATAATTCTAATTCATTTTCTGGACTCATTTTTTAGGTGTGTCTGTGAGGGTTTTTTTATATTTTTTTGATGATCTTTGATTACTGAATTTTTTAGTCAGAAGGAGAGTGCATAGTATATATTCAATTAATATTTATACAAATAACTAGTTTCATAAATGTTGCTATTTGTAAGAAATTTGGCATTCTATTTAAATAGTCAACAATGTTTGGAAGCCAAGAAACAATGCTTAAAAATACGATGGGTATTTACTAAAATATTTTTGGCCATACAATAATCTATAAAGTAAGAGTATTTTAAGAAGCAAATTTGAAATTCAATCTATTTAAAGAATTTGATGTATCTTGGTGTTTTTGTGCCGTGACATTTATTTATCAATGATTTCTTTAACTTGGAGTTACTCAACAAAAAAAAGAAAAACCAACCAACCTAGAAACTTTGCGTTGAACTACACACAGGTGTGGAATATCATACAAAATATCTTGATCATCTGAAATGTAGCAATAACAATAATGATAACATTTTTTTTCGTTTCATTATTATTTCAAATTAAACGATTATCCCATTATTAACGATCTTGCATTCTTTTTTCCTTTTTTTTTTTTAATTTCTCACGCCGGTGCGCGTATATTTCACACGCCATGTTTTATTTTTCTTCTCTTTTATGTTAAACGAACACAAGGGCAAAAAAGTGGGTTCTTCTCTTTCTCGTTTAACTGGACCGGTTTTTATTGTAAAACCCAACAAAAAATCTAATAATACTTTTCGTTAACTGCTAAATAGCTTGTAGAGAATTACACAAAAAAACAAAAGTGAAAGAATTAGATATCGACTTGAGATTTGCATAAAATCGCATGTTTTTTTTTAGGTTTTCTGTAACATCTAGATACTATTTTTTTCAACAATTATTTGTGAGAATGGTAGTAAATACTATATTTCTTGATGACAGCTATCCCTCTATTGCACAACCAACATAAAAATATCTTTTTTTGGATAGCAAAGGTGTAAAATATTAAATATTCTAAATTTTATATCTCCGATTTAATAAATATTTTTAAAGTGTTTCTAGTCAATAAATTAACTTTTTCTTAACGGTGAAAACTTCACTGCCATTTATCATTATAAGTGAACTTTATTTATATAATAAGAAACAATCTTAAAATGGGTGTGTTTGGGTGTATCAAATAATAAAATACAGTCACATGACATATTTTTATGGTTTTTTTTGTTCAAAGACATCCTGACATTTTGCAAACCCGATTTTGGCATCTAAAAATAAATAAGAGGGTAACATGTTGTTTTTTATATTTTTGAAAAGTATTACCCTGTTTTGAATTTTACATTTATAAATTATTTTTGGTAAATTTTTCAAATTTTTTTTGAACGTTTTTTGTGTGAACACACCTAAAAGGGTTAAAAATGAAAACATCTAGGCTCTTTTTGAATTTTGAAATTTTCCTTGTGAGGATGTTTTTAAGGATAGATTATTCATTTTTTTTTTTTTTTAGTTTTTTTTTTTTTTAGTGATTGAAGTTTCTTACTTCGACTACTCTCTTGGATTATTTCATATTAAAAAGTGATTATCGCTTTTATAATTATTAATAATGGGTAACATATTAATTGGATGAAAAATTTAAATAGATATGTTTATAGAGATTGCATTTTTCGTCTACAATTTAGATATTTTCATAAACTGCTGTTCGTTTATTGATCCATTTGATAAGAAAAAATTCATCAAAAAATATATTGGAAACTGCTAACTCCAAGTCATACATATAAGTAGTTATAAGAAGACAAGAAACATGCCGTTTTGTGGATCATCATCTGAATCAGGTTCAAAAAACCAACGGTCTAGTTCCGGAATCAAAAAAAATTCAAATAAACCAGTTGAAAGAAAATTAGTTATTTTAGGAGATGGTGCATGTGGTAAAACATCTTTATTAAATGTTTTCACAAGAGGTTATTTTCCAAAAGTTTACGAACCTACAGTTTTCGAAAATTATATTCATGACATTTTTGTAGATAATCAACAACTTACTCTTTCTCTTTGGGATACTGCTGGGCAAGAAGAATTTGATAGATTAAGATCTTTAAGTTATAACGATACCCATGTTATCATGCTTTGTTTTAGTGTGGATTCAAGAGATTCATTAGAAAATGTGGAAAATAAATGGTGTGGGGAAATTGCTGATTTCTGTGAAGGAGTTAAATTAGTTCTTGTTGCATTGAAATGTGATTTGAGAAACGAAAACCAAGTTCCAAGAATGGTCACTCCAGCAACGATATCTAAACAACAAGATAATGTAGTACAGCCTGGCGATCGAGCAAATGATAACAACACTTCTGATAATTTGAACAGCACAGTAAATAACTCTACAAATAGTAATAATAACAGTAACAACAACAATACCAGCATAAACAACAATAGATCTGGGAAAAACACTCAGATGATAACTTATGAAGAAGGTTTGGCTATGGCCAAAAAAATTGGAGCTTTAAGATATTTAGAATGTTCAGCAAAGTTAAATAAAGGTGTGAACGAAGCTTTCACAGAGGGGGCAAGAGTTGCTTTAACTGCGAGAGCTAAAAATGTTGATGGTGATGCATCAGAGATTGAAAATTCAACAAACAATAATCTCTCTTCTAGTAAATGTACAATCGTGTGAACTCGAAGGAACTTATGAAGTTCATATAATTAAAATCAAACAGAGAAAGTTAATATTTCATATATATATATAAAATATGTTTAGTTTTTTTTTTTGGTTTTTTTTTTTTATTTAATTAGCGACACACACATTACATAACTAGAAATAATAATAACAACAATAATAATAATAATTAAACATCATATTCAAATCCATAAATAAACTTGTCTAAATGCATTGATGGAGTAGCTTTACGTTTGTTATATGATAAAGTTGCTCTAGGGGTGATATCTTGATTGAAAGCAAATGTATCTGAAACATTGTTGTCATTATCCTGAGTAGAACCAAAATCTGTGTAATCAAAAATAGGGGCTTTTTTACGTGATAAAGTCGGTATATAATCTTCATCAAATGATATAGAGTTTTCTGAACTACTACTGTGTTTTTCATAACTGAACCTATTATTTTTTTTGTTTTTTTTACTATTAGTATTGTTAAGAGTATTGTTCTTATTGTTGTATTGATTAGATGTTTTATTGCTGGTATTGAACAAAGTTTCTCTGGCCTTTTTTCTCGAAAGAGCTGCTTCAATCACGTACCAAATTATAATCGATGTAACTAGGATTCCTGCAACAAAGCCAACAATAATGAATAATAGCCCTTCTGGCTTATTACTATGCCAGATATATGGATTGTTTTCTTGAGATGGAAAATTTATTGTTGTGTTATAGTATTCGAATGTGCTCATATTCTTGGGTGCGTGTGCTTGTGTTTTCTGTTTTTTTTCAATAATTGAAATTCTTGTTAACTAAAGCACAATGACCTCATTATAAAATCATGCAAACACTTGCCAGAGCAAAGCAAAGTAAATAAATCAATACAAACAAAATATTGATAAATACTTTTTAACTTCAAAAAAAAAGATTCCCTCAACTTAGGTCGTAAAATTGATAAAATCTGGTACATGTGCCGGATCAACTTTTAACGGATTTTTAACCTGAAAACTATTGATGTATTCTAAATCCATTTCCCCCTTTACATTTCCTGTAAATATCCCATATTCTTGATATATCCCAGTGATGGACCAACTCTGTAAAATCTTCCTTATGATTCCAGCAGCGACACCCATTCTATGTTTCCCCTTGTTGGAATGGATCAAGATTGGATAGTTTCTGACATCTAAAACAAGTTCTAAAATCTCCTCCATCACGTTCTGCACGTTTTTATCTCTTGTGTTTTTCATAACAAAATGATGAAATTTGTACTGGCCCTGTTCAACGAAAGCCAAATACTCGGGCATAAGCTCTCCCTTGTCGCCTATATAAATGATGGTTTTCAAATTAAGTGTGTTCAAAATGTAAGGATAGTTCAATGGCATTGGGAATCCGGACCGGTATATTATTGCTTCACTAGAGTTGGCAATTGGCGAAAAATTTAATGGGGGTATGTATATTCTATTTGTGTTATAGGTATCTGTTTCTGTTGTTTTAGATGAGCATTGTGTGGAATCATTTGTCAATTGAGTATTTGTTTTTATTAAAGTTGCTGACATTGTCATGTGTCCTGTTGAACTTTACTTGTATGCTCTCAGTGTTATCTTGTTAATCAAATTTTTAAATATCCATCCTCTTGTTCTACTATTCATTATAAAGAAAAACGTGGTTAACGTTTATTAGCGTCGTGTTTTTTTTTGTTTTTTCGCTTTCCTGCTTTGTTAAGTCATTCCTGGTGTGAAAGTCACGAGACATGTAAAAAGAAGTCAAATTAACACGATGAATGATTGAAGAGGGGTATTGGCGCCAAAACTATTCATTATTAATGTTCTTGCAAAGAGTCAGAGAAAAAGATGAAGCTTTGTTTACTGAAAAAGAGAAAATCCATAAACTTACTAATGAATTGTCTAAATACAGGAACATATGTGTAAACAGTGTCACGCGAAGAAGATCTAGCAGTCCTTTCCCATTTAAGAACTGCTTACGCTGTCTCTTTTTTGCAAAAACAGCTTTACTTTTAAACCTAGTATATCCATGTGTTTAATTAACGGCTATTTATTCGTCGTTTCTAGGGCTCATAAATTTAATATTTTGAAAATTACACGCCGAGACCTTTACACAAAAAAAAGTGACTCATGCACAATTTCCATGTTCTTTATCATTTTTAAAAAAAAAAACAACAACCATAATTTAAGCGCGATCAAAATTTTCTAATCGGTATAGGTGTATATATATACTGTGTAGAATTAGTAAGTTCTATTTTTTTTTCTTCGTCTATAAAAAACAGAAAAATCAAAACCTAAGACCAATTGCAATGACCTTTGACTTATCCAAAATTATCAGACCCAAGATTTACAACTTGGAACCATATAGATGTGCCCGTGACGATTTCACAGAAGGTATTCTACTTGATGCCAATGAAAATGCTCATGGACCATCATTAACTGTAGACACATCTTTTGATAACTTGAACAGATACCCAGATCCACATCAAGTTGAATTTAAAAAACTGCTAGCAAAATACAGAAACGAAAATACCAAACTCAAAGGATTATCAAATCCATTGACCTATGAAAATTTGTGTTTGGGTGTGGGTAGTGACGAAAGTATTGATGCATTGATCAGAGCCACATGTGTGCCGGGAAAGGACAAAATTCTGATTAATCCCCCAACATACGGTATGTATTCGATCTGTGCAGATATTAATGACGTTGAAGTAGTTAAAGTCCCATTGAGAACCTCAGATAATAGTTTCCAATTGGAAGTTCCAAGAATTTTGGAAAACTTATCTGCTGATCAATCCATTAAGTTAGTATTTATAACATCGCCAGGTAATCCAACTGGTGCATTTATCGAACTATCAAGTATTGAAAAAATATGTCAATCTTGGGAAAACGGTATTGTGGTTGTTGACGAGGCTTATATTGATTTTGGTGGTGAGAGTAGCGCTCCATTGGTGAACAAATATCCAAATTTAGCTACTTTCCAAACTTTATCAAAATCATTCGGTTTGGCAGGTATAAGATTGGGTGCCACATTTGCCTCTAAAGAATTGAGTAGTGTCTTAAATGCAATGAAAGCTCCATATAATATCTCTGTCATGGCAAGTGAATTGGGTATTAACGCTGTTAGCGAAAAATCCTTGAAAGTCATGCATGGATTTTTAGCCAATATCATTCAACAAAGAGAAAGACTAGTTAAGGACATTTGTTCATTACCTTATGTTGAAGATATCCCAATCGGTGGCTTGGATGCCAATTTCATTTTGATTAGAATGAAAAATCCAGATATCGCAAAACAAGTTTATTTAAATCTAGCCAATAATTCAAAAGTCGTCGTGAGATATAGAGGTACTGAACCAGGTTGCTCTGGTGGTTTAAGAATGACCGTTGGTACAGAAAAGGAAAATGATCGTCTAGTATCAGAATTTAAAAAAGTTTGTGAAAAATTAGTATAAACGGTTTCACTTGTATTAAAACTTATTTTTTAAAAAATTCTCTATATATATTACAAAGTTCTGCTTCTCAGAATATCTCCTAAAACTTTCTTTGATTTCAATCTCATACTTAATTCATTGATACCAGACATCCGTCCGCCAGAAGACTTGGACAGATTGTTTTCCAAGTTGTGATTCAAAGAAGATAAAGAAATGTTTTGTTGCTGCTCTCTTGTTACTTTCAGTTCAGCAACTTCATTTCTCAAACTCTTGATTTCGTCAAGTAATGAGCTGCAATCTGGTAAACTGTTTAAATAATTTTGAACCGAACCCTCTTTGGACGGGGTTTCCTGCAATAATGAATACAATTTCAAAACTTTCATTAGCTCAGAAATTCTTCCCAACTTGGTTTTCATTGTGTGAAATTGTTTTTCAATACTCAGTTTCACACGCATTTGCGAAGCAGATAAAAGATCTACATGAGCATTGTTGTTTTCAATTTGGGTCTGTAGCATCTCAAAAGTGTCCTCCAATTTTGTTGGCAATGAAGTAGAATGTTTTTCACTTAATATATTAACATCCGAATGTAACTTGCTGATTTTTTCAGAATCACATTTGTAATTGATGAGCTTGTGCAAATCATCAAAATCACTCATTCTCCAATTAAAGTCCGGATTTAAACATTTTTCTGTTTTTGTAAAAGTGGATTTGAGTTGATCTTGAATGTAAAGACCAAATTTTTCAGTATTTTGAGATAATGAAATTAGCTCGTTATCCACTGTACAGGACAAGGTATTTAAAATGTTTAAAATTTCTGATTCATACTTGTTTTTAGCATTAGGAGAGTAAGACGCTAAAACATATTTACCCAGCGCCACTGGAGCATGTGCATCGTTTAAATACTTTTCGTCATTATTGAAAACAAGAACAGATTTTTCTTCAGTAAAAATAGGATCAGTCAAAGTAGATATGCTTGTTGTTTCGACAGTAGTTTGTGTTGATTTGGCTACAAGCGGTATTGGTTCTGTGTTGGTAGAAATACTTTCCGTGATATCATTTGTTACTGCAGATTTTGAAACAACCTGAACAGTAGTATCTTTCAATTCTGCATCTTTTTTGGAAATTTCCAAGCCTTGAATTTCTACAGGAGAATGTGAATCTTTGTCTTCTTCAACGTTAACCCACTCGTCGTCTTCCTTCAAAGATTCAGTGGAAGAAGCTGGTTCTTCAGATGTTTCCTTTTCATATGTTGCGTCTTGAGGTGTTTCTGTGATTCCTGAGCTACTCGAACCCCCATTTTCTTGACTAGCACATTCTATAGTTGAATTGAGTTTATCATTTGCTTCGGATTGAGCAACGTCTTTAACAGGAACTGAAACTTCTTTTTCACTTAATACTGAGTCTTTCAAAGAAGGTTTGCCTGTGATTAAAGGTTCTTTCAAATCAGACTGAGTACTTTCTTTTTCTAATTTTGGATTAATGATTGCAGAATTGTCCTCATGTCCCTGACTAAAAACAAAAGAGGAACTTTTTTCCATAGGCTTATTTTCAAAGTTTGAAAAACCTTTAAATGGAGAGGATTCTCTTTTATTTTCTAATGCCTCGGAAAATGATTTTCCAAAACCTAATGATTGAGTTTCGCTGGTACTGGACTTTAAAATCGGAGACGATTTTGCAAAAGAAAATGATGACTGTTCATTGTTATTGGAGTCTAGCAAACTGGTAGATCCTCCAAATGAAAAAGGTTTACGTTTCGAGTTTTCCAATTCATTAGACTTGGTTAGTGCTTCTTTAAATTTTATATCTAATAAGGATGAGTTGTTTATGGTTTTGTTTTCATCTTCACTTGAATTTTCCGATGATTTTGATAAAGTTGAAATTTCTGGCTTTTTAGAGTTATTGTTGGAATTGCTGTCATCAATTTTCTTTGAAGGTGTTGCTAATGCAATTGAGTCGGGTGCTGGAAAATCTTTCACGGGTGGTTGAATCATCTCTTCATTGTCTTTTAATGTTGTTTTATTGTCCGCCAAGCCAAAGTCAGGAGCGGATGATGAAGCTGGAACCAAATTAGCAAACGGAGAAGTTTTCTTTGCTGTTGCTTCACTCGCTTCAAAAACTGAGTTTGTTGCAGTAGCAAACGGAGATTCAGTGGAGTTAGTTGTTCCTCCAAATTTGAGTGAGAATTTTGCAACTGTGGCATCGTCTGATTTACCAAATATAGTTTTAGACTTATCAGCATTATTGAACTCGAGTGAATTCCTATTTCCCTCTGTTGGCATAAATGAGGTGGCATTCGTATTTCCCAAAACAGCTTTGCCAAATGGAGACTCTGATGAATTTCCAAAACCAGCTTTGCCAAATGGAGACTCTGATGAATTTCCAAAAACAGCTTTGCCAAATGGAGACTCTGATGAATTTCCAAAAACAGCTTTGCCAAATGGAGACTCTGATGAATTTCCAAAAACAGCTTTGCCAAATGGAGAGTCTATTGAATTTCCAAAGATATCTTTGCCAGGTGACGAATTGATTGGTTTTTCAGCTGTAATTTTTCCAAAAGCAGAGCTATTAGTACTCAGGGAATCACTTTTCACAGGAGGGGAAGAAGCCGTGGCTTCATACTCAGAGCTACCAATAGGTTTTTTAGAAGCCTCAACAAACACTGGTTGGCCAAATGCAAGATTGGAAGCGCCACTAAACGCTGGTTGACCAAATGCAGAGCTGGGAGCGCTACCAAACGCTGGTTGTCCAAAGGATGTTGCTGATGCACTCTCAAATAAAGGTTTACCAAAAGCAGACTGCCCAAACGCTGGAGACTCTGATTTATTTAAACTGATATCGCTAAAAGCAGAGCCGGGCTTGCTGTTATTAGTGCTACCAAACGGCTGACCAAAGGGAGATGAACCTGATGTCTTGTTTGTAGAGAAAGCTTGAGAGCCAGATGCGGCCAAAGCAAAAGGCGATTCAGGTACAGAAATTAGACTTGGCTCATTTTTATCTTCGGCATTTTCTTCAACACTGGAAACAGAATCCTCTTGAGGTGAAATGTCAAAAGACTCACTGTTAGTCCAATTCAGTAGAGAACTTGTTTGTGAAATATCAACGGTGTTTGATATAATTCCTGATAGGTACACAAACGCAAATATTTGCAAAATACCTTTATTGTTCAAAACGTAGACTAATGGAACTTGTTTTGTATCAACACTATTGGCGTGTTCATCCAACTCTTTATCCAAGTTGATTTTATCGTTCCAACAATCCAAAGCTATTCCAACCGGTGTGGTGTCTTCATCGGTATCTTCGTCCATTGGTAAAACAGCTCTATCACTATCTTGTATTGGGATTTGTATAGCCACTTTTTCACTTAAAACACCTGTTTTTTCCACAGTCATGATCGATAGTTCAGATGAGGAGCTACTTGCTAAGATGACAACAGTTGGCATATTTTGTATGTATTTAACCAAACGAGACTGATAAAAAATAGGCTTCCGTAACAAATTGGCAAATGCAGGAGTGACATCAAACGTTTCTGAATATGTCAAATTTTGTGTATCCACAATAAACATTTTATAATCATATGAAACGTCTTCTCTATCAGCAAGAGTCACCGTGTTACCGTAACAACAAAACAGCTGTTTTTCATTGATAAAGGTGATTGCTATAGGAGAATAGATGTTGTCATCGTTTTCCAAGTCTATTTTGAAACTTGTCTGTCCAAATTGAAAATGAGTTTTTGTAGCAAAACAAATTTCATTTTCATTTAAAAGGGTATCAAAATATGTTACATCTGATTGAATTTTATTTATTGAAAGAGCATCATTTTGGAAACTGACTTTGTATAAATCATGATCATCGTATAACACGTATAATTCGTTATTGTTTGAGAGTTTGCACATGGTGACGTTCACGTCACTTTTTCCAGAATCAATCAAAGTAGTGGCTGTTTCCCAACATTCAATGTTTAAACATTTTGCAATTGGAACATTATATAGTGTGCCTTGTTTTGTGACCATAATAACAGCGTTTTTTGTTAAACTGATGTAAACAATTTGTTCGTTAACACTGTATTGCAAATCAAATTTCACCTGTTCTGTAATTTCAATTCCGTTGTCTTCTTTATTCAAATGGAACTCTTCAAGTTGTCCTCTCAAATTACCCATTTCTATAATGTTGATAGTCTGTTCATCTCCACTGGAGCACACCATAATCTTTTCATTAATCTGTAACAACTCTTGTTGACAAAAATGGGGTGCTTCCTTACACGGTTCAAGTAGTTGAACAGAAAGAATTGGTTTGAAGGCAAATTCTTGAGAGTCAATAGCTTCTACTTGGTTTCCTTCTTTTAAACTCACTACTGACATTTTAGATAACTGCTTTCCTTGTCTCTGTGTTTTATTTTTTTTGGCGATTTGGTTAAGGATAATTAAAGATACATCGACCATTATGACGAAGATACTGGTGGACGAGAGAGAGAGAATCAGAAAAATTAATTGTAATTTTGAAAATTCCAACTGAAAAACCCTTTTTGTTCGGACTAGCCGGGGGGGGGTTTTTTTTATCAAATATGCCGAATACTTGAAAACGAAAACACCAACTCACCGAATATCTCGGATTCATACATTAATTAAATGTATTACAAGAGACGCTTTTAAGGTGGTACAATGACAATAGATGACAATGATATTTGAATATGTATATTATATATATTTTGATAATTGTTATAATAGAAATAGGAAAAAAAAACCCCCCACAGAACTATACATAAGGAAATACAAAAAGAAAAAAAAATAATGTATAAATATATATGATGATTGTGCATATTCATTTTTCTATTTCCTATCATTACAAAATATCTTGAAATAAAGAGAAAAAAATTTATTTGGCATGAATTAATAGTTTTTTAAAATATTTTTTTTTTTTGTTTTTTTTTTAATTTATATTAAAAAATTGGTGTGAATTTTTTCACTGTTCTCTTAAGCGGAAAATGATAAAGACCAACCTAATTTATGAACAGGTTCTTCTAATTTCAAAGCATTAAATGAAGCACCAACACCTAAAGTAACACCTTTTCTTAGATCTTGTTTATAAGCCAAATCAACAATTCCGTTATCGGTAATTTTAGTTTTAACAGATGAAGTTGAATCTAAATCATATTTAGTAGCAAATTCAATAACATTAGAATTGGATAAAGAAGCATAAGTAGATTTAGCACCAACTTCTAAAACTGGAGAAACTTTTTGATAGAAAGAACTTGTGAAAACTTGGTTTTTATTAGCAGCAACAGTTAAAGTGTAAGCGCCTGCAGTATAACCTAAAGCAGCAGCATATTTAGTAACAGAGGCAGAGGTGATATCATAACCAACTTCAGCACCTGCAGTAAAACCATCTCTTGCAACAGCCAAATCACCAACAAATGAAGGACCTTTCAACAAATCGAAAAAACCTCTAGCGGCAAAGTATGGTTGAACAAAATTCAAATTCAATTTAACAGCTTTAGAAACACCTGGAATCAAAGAGGTTGCTAATTCGGTTTTTAAACCAGGAGTCAAATCAGCCAATTCGATTTTGGTATCTAAAGAAGAGGCATTATTTAAAGATTGAGTTAAAGTTAAACCAGTTTGTTTATCAGAAAATCTAGCTTCAATGGAGGAAGCAATAGCACCTGTTTTTGGATTTGTTTTACCCTTGGCAGTAAATGCAACACCGTTTGGAGCAGTGGTTTTAACATCAACAGATGCTGGAGTACCGTGATAAAAATCTCTAGTTAATAAACCATTAACGTTTTTAGAAATGTCAGAAAAGAAAACTGGAGCCATGTTTAAGGGATGTGTGTGTGTGTGTGTGGAATTGAGCCTGTGGTTTCTTCTTTTCTATGCTAAATAAGAGGAATTATCCGATTTGACAATAAGTTAGACAATGTCTTGCATGTGAAATTGATTTAAAGGAATTAAATAAACCTTTTCAGCTTTTAAAAATTTGTTTATTTCCTTGAACATGAATTCGTTAAACAGAAATCTCTTATTTACTCATTATTATATACGAATCTGATGAATAATATAGCAGAAAGAAATAAAAAATGAAAAAAAGCTGAAAACAAAAAAGAATAAAAATCAACAAATCAAACTCAAGAACGAAGAAAGTTGAAAAAAAAAAAAAAATAGAATGATTGATACTATTTAGTTACATTTATTTTTTAATTTTTAATTAATTAATTATATTAAACACAATTAATAAATGAAAAAAAACGTGTACATGTATTGTCGTGGTGTGAAATGTTTATATCGAAAGATGATTTAAAAGTTTACCACTATCTATTCCACACCCTTAGACTTCAAATAGATTTTCACCTTCTGATTCGTAGTCTTTTAGATCTTTTCTATTTAATACGAAGAGGAAACAGAAATAAAACAACATAAACAAAAATGTGATCAATTAAGTTTGTGTGGTCATATATGGAAGGTCTCAAAAAGTGTAAAGTTGAGCAACTTTCAAAACACACACCTTGAATTTGATTAAATATACGCCTTGGCAATGCTACACCCTCTTCCTTCGAATGAGTAGCTACTTTCTGAAAAAGCTTTTAACTTGGTTCTCCAATCTCCGGTTATCTATACAACTTAAAGGTTTAGTCTTCACTACTTCAGTATTCCTTCGGGTAAATAAACACAAAAATACTATTCTTATTATTTTTTTCATCTAAACCGTAGGTAGTGATATGTTTGAAAATTATCTACTCAAGCGCATAAATACAATTATCCACAATATTTATTATTGATTAGTACAAAAAGTAAAGGATCAGATATTTTAGATGGTAGTTATTAATTTTTTCATATCTCAGTGAGCGAAATTAAAAAAAAATAAAGAACACCACGCACTACATTTGCCATATATAGCGTAATAAAGCTTGGTATAAGCAGGTAAAAACAAGCAATGTCTTTTTCAAACAAAAATAAGATTATAGAATCCAAGACAAGTACTACAGAGTTGGGTGGTAACGATAATCACAACACTAGCAATATGACTCTGGAAACTGTGATTGTAGAACTACCGACACTCAAATTATCAAACGATAACAACAAGTCATTACAACATCAAAGGCAACAACAACAACAACAACAATCTCGAAATAATTCTGTAGACTCAATTTCACAATCTTTATCAAAAAATATGAACGATAAAAAACAGATACGAAATGATGTGAATGGGGTTTCATCCTCTAGTAATAACTCTGGAGTATCATCATTGTCAATTAATACTTTGTCTCCAGTCAAAAATTACAAAATGAATAGCATCAACAACAATAACAATAATAGTAATTATAATAATTTGTCAAGTATCATGCTAAAAGAGGAACTCAAAGAAAGCAAAGGGACTGCAAACGAAGATAGTGGTGATGATACGTACGATGAACATAATGATAATGATAATAAACATGGGAATTACTACAACGAAGACGACACTTTAGAAGATCCTATGTATATGGACGATTCTTTTGAAAGAAAAAGCAACGGAACTGAACGCGATTATGCCGTTCATAACAATTCCGATAACATTACTGGTGAAGAAACAGATGGAATAGATGAAACAGATGAACTTCATACCATCACAACAAATAATGAATTACTTAAACAAAATAGTTGTAATTTAATAGATATTAATCCCTTATCATCATATCATATGCATCAAAGTACTTCTTCCACTATTTTGAAAAACAAATCATCAAGTCTTTTAATTTCTAATGATGATGATTTTTCTATGCAACCACCACCAGCGCAAACAAATATAAATACTATATTAGATGAACAATATCAAAATAAAACATCAAGATTGAAAAACAATGTTGAAAAATCCATGAAAAGAATTTCAGGTAATTTTTTATCCTCAGACCAACATAGTATTAAAAGTATATCAACATTACATTCCACGAATGAATTGAAAAATCAACAAAAACAACTTGGTGAAAATGTATCTTCAAACTTGATAGATAACACAATTTTAAGTTTATCTCCTAGTAAAAGACCTTTATTGACACATGGTAGTAAATCATTAAGGAATATTGCAAATAATAAAGATAACAAGACAAGTTCATCTACGGTAAGTAATGAAATTGTTACACTTACACCAAATTTACATATTTCTAAATCAAATGATGAAAAAAAGACTAATTCTGATAATAAAGAAGATTTTTCAGATTCAAATTCAAAAGATAATATTAATTTCAAAAGCAACACCAATACAACTCCTTCACATCCTAAAGCTTTATCAAGAATTCCATCATCGATTGTGGCTACAAATAATACGTTATCAGCGACACATTCATCTTCTTCTGCAACGGGACCTTCTGTTGCTCAAAACAACTCTACAACAGATAATAATTCAAACGCAGATGAATATTCTAAAACGCCAGTAGGGAGCAAAACAGCATTGACTAAAAATGAAAAGCAACGCTCTAGCGCCAATAACAAGGGTACGTCTTCCCTGGGTAAAGTGAAAAACAAAGAGACTCCAGTGATACTAGTTAGTAACAATAACAACGACATCTCAAACTCAGGAAGTCATTTGAACTTGAATGTTAATAGTCGCTCTGCTTTAAATCAACGCATGACCTCGCCGCAAGATTTTTTAACTAACAAAAAATCGCAGCTTTTAAATAGTACCGATATCGCTATTGGTACAACTGAAGATGAATCAAACTTAAAAAAGCTTGGTTTAAGCAATAGTAACTTGGGCAGTGATGTATTTAAAAATAATTTACAAGCATCTGTCGCTGTATCTGGACTAAAATCCAAAATGGATGTGGTGATGGAAAGCGGTTCCAAAAGTAATAAAGAAGCGTCTGGGGGAAACAATGACGATGAGGACGCACTTCACAAAATTGCAGCAAATAGAACAGACTATTTTGCTGCTAAATTGGCAAGTGCTACAAACGAAAAAATTAAGAATAATGACGATAACGATGAAGATTTTGTGTATGAAGATGTAATCATGGGACAGAGCAGTGACAATTTGAGTGCAAGTCGCAACACTACACAAACTTCCTTAGCTGGGTCGGCCAAACAAAAGCAGCATTCATTATCAAATTCGACCTCCCAGACTGGAATCCATGTAGCAGCACTGAAAAAGCAAGCATCTGGACTACCACCGATCCCATCCTTGACATCGCTGAATACATCCACATTTAAGCAGGAAACTCCAGGTACAGAGTTTGTAGCAACAAATGGGACATTGAGTAATCAAGCTTCAGTGATTATAGATCCTACCAAACTGATGCTTTCGCAACAGTCCTCGCAGCAGTCTTTGAAAACTAATAATATTAAAAATCCACAAGAACTACATCATCAAACAACAATGGAAAAATTGATTTCCAATGGAAATGACTCACAGAAACTTATGAGCACTGCCGAGTTTGTTATTGGAAACGACTTTCCGCCTAATGATTATTCCAAGCATAGGGACACTTCTGCACAAAGACAGTTCTATTCACAAAGACAGCCGCATTCGACGGGTATTGCTTCCAAGTCCAGTGCTCCGGCGTTGAACTCTGCAAACAACAATGCAGCTGCTATAAAGAGGATGGCACATACTGCAGCAAGGCACTCTAGTATTGGGCCAGGCCCTGTTCCTCTCAGAAATAACATCTCTAACAATGCAAACTCAATGGCTAACAATCCAAACGTATCTTCATCCACAATGTTTTCTGGGACTTTTAATCCTACAGAATCTGTCTCCAAAACCGAGTTGCTTGCAGACATGTCACCACGCAAAAAATCGTCATTTGGGTTGAAAAAGCAGCCTTCAAAAAATTTCATTGTTGAAGAGCACGACTCTTTGCCAGAAATTGATAACGAGTTGGCACAATGTAAGACTCCGAGTGTTTTTGAATCTGGTGAACAAGTAAAGAAACCGTCGAATAAAAATTTTTACACGGCCCAACCGCCTCATTTGAGCAAGCAAAACAGTAGTAATAATGTACAACCTCAACAATTAAGAACTACAGCTTCAAGAATGTTTGGGAAGCATTCGAGTGCATCTTCAATGAAACGATTTGTTCCTAAAGATGTCAATTTAGAAGACTACATTGACGAATTGCAGGACAACGAATATGATATTCAGAGCAATTCAATTCAAATGAATGGTGATAATACGTTTCACAATCATTCTTACACCTCAAATCATCCAAACGGACAATTTTCAAACTATTTACATTCACCTGTAGGTAGTGATAATATGGAAAATTTGAGTAGTCCAATAAACAAAACAGGCCGTAAAAATAATCTTCAAAATTACGAAATCATAGATGAAGAAATACACAATGTGAATAATATTGAAGATGATGATTTTGATACGAAGAGTAATTTTTTTTACAGTTCTTCGAAAAACAACAAAAAAGGCTCACAACTGTCCCAAGATAAATCTCGGTTTTCCAAATCACAAAAATCTTATAACGGAGAACACCCATATGTGAATGAGGCTGATTCAGAGTTGCCTCTTGGTGGTGGATTTGCTGGTAGAAGAATTTTCACTGATGATTCATATAACAACAATTTCCATGAATCTAAATATCAAAATGATGGGATTGAAGATGATACTGACATGGATAGTTTTTATACTCTTGGTGGTAGACATAGGACTTTGAATCCAAAACATTCATCGATAGCTGGTGGTGAAATATCAAAATATGCAAATCGTCGTTCAAGAAATTTTTCAAAAAATAGCGAAGTCATTGGTGTTCATCCGTCAAATGGAAATGATAGTAACGGAAATGGAGTTTCTAAACACGATATTTCTTCACTGTCAAACGTTAGTAGGAAAACAACAAATACCGATTTAAACATTCCTTGGAACAATGGAATGTACGGATATGCTGATTTTGCAAATGAAGATGAAGATGAAGATGCAGATGATGTTGAAGAAGGGATTGAAGACGGTGATTTTATCAATCACAGTTTGAGACACGGAGATGAAACAACTCCTTTGAACTGTTATTATTACACTCATGAGAATAACCTAAATTATGATGAAAATAAGAAAAGACTTCAAAACCCTGTTGATGTTTCTCAATACGGTTCAAGGACCTATGGGTCCGACAGAATAAATAACATGTCTGTGCCTTTTGGAACTAAAAATGATAACAATATCAATAGAGGTAATACTCGTACACCAAAATCTTTAAAATTTTCACCTCATAACTATAAAAGAAGTATTAATAAAAATACAATTTATTATAAATTTAAAAGATTCATTTATTTTTCATTTATAATTTCATCTTTTTTAGTTTTAGGTTTTATTGCGGGTTTTTTCATTGCTAGCAATAAAGATTTACGTGATTTTGAAATTGATAAAATTGATAATGTTTTAACAACAAGTGATGAATTATTGTTTGATATTGTAGCAACTGCATTTAATCAAGGATTATTTATGATTCATGTTCATTATGTGGAATTGGATATTTTTGCAGAATCAAAATACATATCAAATTCTTTCGATGAAGAGTTAATAGGTCAAGATTACAGTGGTTTAAGATCTGAAACTCAAGAAACAACAGCAGATGAAATGGAAACTATATTGTTGGGGACAGTTTATAATTTGGAAACACCGTTGGAATTTTTAGGTGGATTTTTCAGTAGAGAATATGATATTTCCTCATCAACTATAAAATTGATGCATCCGGGGAAATCACCCACTTTGCAAGATCCGAAACCCCCAATTTTGTCTTCTTCCTCTTCTATGTCTTCCTCTTCTACGGACATCTTGTCAAGTGCTGAAAAGACAACAACAACTACAACAATCACTGAGATATCCACAACAACATCTGATCTGTTCTCATTGGAAGATACAGCGCTACGTCAAATAACAACCACATTATCTCCTCAAAAGAGCAATGAGAATATGAATGTTAATGTGAATGTGAATGTTGAAAAAATTCCTAATCCGAGTATCCCACCTTGCGAAAAAATACAAGATTTCAAAAACAGTGCAGAATGGAAATATCATCAGTGGCAAACCCTAAGCAAATACGAATTTAATCTAATCATTAGGGGCAGTGTATTCTATAAGATACCCTTTATGCAAAATGGGAAATCTATCACTGTTCAACAAGAAGTAGTTGTGAACCCTGGTAAAGAAAAACCATAAGACCTTTTTTCTTTTCTTCCCTTTGTCTATTTGTTTCACTTTGAATATGATAAAAGAATTGGCCATACAACAGTTTATTGTTGTTTGTTTGTTTGTTTCAGTTTTTTTTTTTTTTTTGTTTTTTTTTTGGTGTGTTCCGTGGAAGGATTGTTATGCTGTACTCTCTATGGTTTAGTTATAATCGTGAACTATAATTAGATCACAACTGTTTCATATATTATATTAGATAAATACGTTGTTGAATACAAAACCCTTTTAAACTGCAGGGCCGGTTTTTGTTTCTTTAAACATCACTATTTTCATACCTGCAAAGAATGTCAGTTGTAATTGTTATTCTCTTGAGGAAAAACTCCTAGACAGGATTCTCCAGGTACTTTTGTGAGTAAAAGTAAATAAAGAATATCAATAATTAGCTGGTTTTTTTTGTGCTACAGTTAATAACAGCATATTCAATTTTCCACTGTATTATTTATTTTTTTGTTTTTTTTGTTTCTTATTTGAATAAACAAAACCTTCTATTTTTACTTTCTTTTCCCTCTTTTAGCTTCCCTTTTTTCTGTGTGTCTATTGTTATTAATTTAAATAGTTTCTATATATATAAACAATGATTGCTTAGAAATACATGTAGGAAACTATTACGGTTATTGTATTATTGTCATGTTATAATGTTTTTTTTTCTTTCTTTCCCTTTTTTTCTTTGTTCTTTTTTTAGAATTCCTTTTTTTTTTTGCTTTCTTTTTTTGCTTTCTTTTTTCTTGTTTTGCAAAATGCTTTGTTTAGTCTTATTGCTGATGAAACTAAAAATAGCTTAAATTTGTTAATACTTTTAGATTATGATTTTATTTTTATCGTTAATGTTATCATTAATGCTTTAAAATTTAATTTAGAAACAAAAACTGTTGATAATTATGATAATTGAAGGAACTATTGACACAAATGTTATCGTATATCAACTTAATGTTTGATATATTATAGCATACAATATATATATAATAGAAAACAAAATAGAAAAAACAAGAATCCATCTGTTTTTTTTTTTAAATAGGTGGTTTACTTTTTTTTTTCGAAAATATAAATTATTTCAAACCTATTAACAGAAAAAACCTTCCCCCCCCCTCCCAAACAAGTCAATAAAGCTCTAAATGATACCTGCAACCACAAACAATGTACACAAATTACCAGTCACTCTGAAAAAAAGAAACAGCGATATCCATATCTATACCACTTCCAATAGCGGCAGTTCGAGTATTAATAATAGTTTGGACACCGAAAATACATGCAGTGAAATTGGATTCCCTGCCAAGGTAAGAAACAACACGGTCCTGTTACCGAGTTTGACTATTCCCAGTGGGAAAAAATCATTGTTTTCTAATTGTAAAAAGACAGTTTTGTCATCAATAAAACAGCGCCAACTACATCCACAATCTCCTCATTTTAAAACTCAGTCTTTACCATTCACAACCACACTTGTAGTTACTACAAATGATGAAAATAATTATCACAATACCGACAACAATTACAAGTCACCGATGTCAAACAAAAATGAACACACTTTGATGTCCAATGTACAAACAGTGTATGTGAATGGACCATTGAAAATCATAAAGCCAAATATTTATTTGTTTAGTCAGGCAAATAAAAACCTTATCAAAGAATACGATTTAGTTATTAACGTTGCTGAAGAGCTGCCGACCTTGCAATATTCTGAACAAGATGAAAAAGCTGGGAAATCATACCATCATATATATTGGAACCATGATAGTGAGATTATTAAGGATTTAACAAGACTGACTTCTTTAATGCATCTCTGCGCTTTATCTTCTTCTTCCTCCAAAGTTTTGATATACTGCCAATGTGGTGTTTCCAGATCGGCTAGTTTGATAGTAGCCTACCAAATGAGGTACGGAAAAATGACATTCAAAGACGCATACAAATATATTCAAGAGACTGCCACATCTATATCTCCAAATATGCATTTGATATGCCAATTAATAGAATGGGAAACCCATTTGATCTCTAACGACTATGATTTATCAAGTTCAGAGAATTCCACAGAAACTTCTGCAACGGAAGAAGACGAAGACGAGATTACTTGCACCTCATCTCCGCTTTGTTGTACTGATTCTTCTAATTCCTCCCCTGTATCATTATCATCCACCACCAAGACCACTTTCGAATGAGTATTTATTTACTAGGATATAAATACTCAACTTCAACAAAATTTGAATTGTGTAATATTAATAATTTTGTAACTTTAATTCTTAATCTTTAGCTGTATTAATCTTCTTATCTTAATACTATACGGGAAAAAAAAAATTTGAAAATGGAAAAAAAAATAGAAAAAAAAAGTATTCTCTGTTCGAATGGAACTACCCATGAACCAAGGATAGTCGTTTACTCATGGACGTTGCAAAGCAGCAAGGGAAAGATTAGAGGAGTAAAACGAATAACCACAAAGTCATATACGCATATACATTATGAATAGTAATATTGCTAACACAGCGAGCACGCAAGCTGGTGGCAGTGGTCAGGCACCACCAAAGAAGAGATCGCTAAGCAGCTACTTAACAAATAAGAGCAGAGCAAAATCAAACACACCAGTGATGAGTGAGGAGAATGCAAGTCCTTTGTCTTTGCCTGTATCACAATTTCCACAACCTCTTCCACATACAGACACGTCGAGCAATACAGGTTTTGATATATCGACAGCCATCTTGATGAGCATACAAACAAAGAAACAAGAAGAGTTGGCTGAGATAGAGAAAAGAGAAAAAGAACTTGCAATGGAGAGACAAAGACAAGAGCAAGAAAAGCTTCAACAGCAGCAACAGCAACAGCAACAACAGCAACAACAGCAACAACAGCAACAACAGCAACAACAGCAACAACAGCAACAGCAACAACAAGTAAGGTCGCGATTTGAGCCGCACAGGCTGAACCAAAATATGTTTGAAAATACTAAAAATAATACGCGCACTGAGAAAGCACACTCACCTTTTTCATCTTTAAAAGTGGAAACACAGCAGTCAGCTACACTTGTTTCAAAGATGGCTGAAACAAAAAAGCAAGGCAATAGCTCGCCTGGTCATGCTTCTCCAAAACAAATCAAACGAATTTCTACCGCTTCCAAGCAAGAATCTCCCAAATTGGCTTCTCCAGATAAACCAAAGGCACAGACACCTTCAAATTCACCGCATAAATCCTTTGAAAGCAATCATTTGGGCAGGAACCGTCATGATTTAAAATCATCACCGGGAATATTTGCAAATGATGTTAAACAAGAGGATTTCAAACTTTCATCTCTTCGCATTGCTGATGAACTTGAAAATGAGGACGAGGTTTCCAGTGATGCTGAAACACAACCTTCACAAACACCTATTAAACCAAGTAAAGGTCGTTTGGTTCGCGGTGACATAATAAGTAGGGGTGACCACAATCAACACAATAGAAAATCAGAAAGGGCCAGAGGTGAGTCACCGCTCAAATATGACATGAACGAGTCTTATTTCAAAGAAAATTCATCAGACTCAGAATTGAGTGATATTAATGATATGGATGAAGATATGCGTACTTTGTCCAGTATGCTTGTTCCCTCGTCTTCGAAGCACAATCACGCGTCTAATGATGAAGAAGAACCTCCAATAATCTCAGCAAATGTGAAACCAATTACAAAAGGTAATGAAAAGACCAACAAAGAGCAACATGATATTACACAAAAGCCTACAACAATTACAAAATTACAAAATTTTCCAACAAAATTGAAAAATAACATTGGTCTAGGTAAAGCTGTCACTAAGACGGCTAAGCAAATCAGCAGGGATCCATACGGACGAACAAAACTTCATCAAGCATGTACAAAGGGTAAACTTGAACTTGTAAAAAAATTAGTGCTCGAAGACGGTTATCCCACTGATGATCAGGACTACTCTGGTCAATCTGCACTACATCTGGCCTGCTCTAATGGGTATCTTGATATAGTGAAATTTTTAGTCGGGCAAGGTTGTAATGTAAATGTCAAGACGAAAGTGGACGATCACGATATGCCTTTGATGGATGCATGTTCAAGTGATGAATACGAAATTGTGAAATTTTTATTGGAGCACGGTGCAGATGTTGCATACGTCAATGCAATTCACGAAACTGCTTTAAAATATATGGAAAATAGAGTCGAGGAAGACGAAACAGAAAGAGATGATCCTGAAGTGATGAAAATCATTGCTATTTTAAAAAAATACATGAATAAAGACATTCCCATTGATGCAAATGCAGACGAAAGGAAATCTTCAATTACAAAAGTGGTGGAGAAGCAAAAAGAGATTATTTCTGAAAAAGTTAAGAAAGAAGATATAGTTAAGAAGAGCAAACTGCTAAAAATGAAGCCAGCTGAGAATGATCAGGTCAAGGACAAAGACAAGTTTAAAAGACTTGAAGAAGATATTATATTAGCACCAACACAAAGAAAAAGAAACAAGAATGCTTCTGTTTTTGATGGCTCTGATGAAGACAGTTCTAGTGAAGACAATGATGAAGATGACAGCGACAGCGATGAAATTGAACTGGAATTTGAAGTCACTGATTTAGTGACAAAATTTGGCAGAAACAAACTATTAAGAGCCAGTGAAAATGGCGATTATAATTACGTGGGACAATTTCTACAGAACGGTGGTCGTATTGATAACAGATCTTTTGTAGCTGCTTGCAAAAATGGTTACAACGATTTAATAAATTTGTATCTGGGGATTGGAGGCGCTGATAGTAATTTAAAATTGAACAAGGAGCTAAACAAGCCGAGCCTATTAATGATCTCTTGTGGGAGAGGTCATTTTGATACAGTTAAATTATTGATTGAGAGTGGAGCTGATGTACTGTATAAAGACGAGTTGGGTCATACTTGTGTTTATTACAGTGTAAAGGGTAAAGTAAGTAATAAGGAAGAGTATGAATATTTGAAAAACCTTATTGGCGATCATTCTGAAAAGCCAAGCCATCATCTAAAAAGAAAAAAACACGCAGATATTGAAGATTCAAAAGAGGAAGAGGTCCATGGATTAAAAAAAGATACTAAACCTGCTAATGAATCGGCTAAAAAACATTTAGCAATGGTTACAGTCAAAAAAGTCAAGTTGAATAACCATTCTAATAGAGACGACAAGAAGGATGAAAAAGAAGAAAAAGAAACCCCCTCACTTGTTCAAACAAACGAAATATCAAGTACATCACAATTGAAATCAAACGATCAACCAACGGACGATATTAAGGATGTTGAAGTTGGAATTAACAAAAGCAAGGAGGAAGACGACAAAATTGAAAATCAACAAAGTGATCCAATAACAACTATTTCTAAAGATCAATCAATTGCTATTGTCACTGATTTGAAAGATGATTTTGATGAAGACTATCAAAACAAACTGAATGAAATCAAAAATCAGAAAAAATTACAGTTACTTGAGCAAATTCAAAAATATGAATTGGAGAAAAAAGCTGAACAAGATCGTAAATTGAAAGATCAAAAAGAAGAATTGGAAAGACAAGAAATATTAAAACAAAAACATATTGATGAATTGATCTTAGAAAAAAATAGATTGATTCGTTCTTACTACCCCATTGGGATTAAGAACTTTTTTTGCCAAAACCACAAGAACCATAGAAATGATTATTTGAAAACTATTTTACCTGTTTATTTTAAAAAAACAAATGAATTTAAATACGTTTTAGATATTCACGTAATTATGCTTTTGTATCCGGATAGTTTGATATTGCCAGATGAAAAAAAATTACCTGTTTTATGGAAAGAAATAGATCATATTTGGAATTTCTATAAACCATTGTTTTTATATGGTAGCAATGATGAACCTTCAACTGTTAGTATTGCTGAACAGTTGGAATTTGAAAACACACAGAAAAAATTATTGTATTCTTTAGACATGAGCTGGGTGAAAGTTGATGATTTATTGATTAATTTGAAAAAAAATTGTAGTCCTGAAAATTTTCAAGCAGCAGAAACATTTATTACAAACAATCTTGTAGAGATCACCACAGAATCTTTTGTATCCTCGTCTTTGAATTCAAATCATGATAAAGGTGCTGGCAGCACTCTACCTGATTCAGAAAGATCATCTCAAAAGAGCAACAAGGTTGTAAACAAATGTTTACCTTTAAGACTTCGTGGAAGATCGTCGATTATTTTAAACAACATCGGCGTATCCAACTCACTATGGTAGTTATGTAGTAATTATTTATAGTTCAATTGATTAAACGTAATTTTGACTTTACCAGTTTTCAATACCCGCACATTTTTCATAACTGAAAAATAGAAAACGTTACCTTCTCTGCATTTTTCTATTTTAACTAATCACTGACCAATCAAATTAAAAGTTGAAGAAAGACAAAAATTGGAAGACAGAAAGAAAAAAAAAAGAGCGACAGTTTTATTTTTTTGTTACTACTACCTGATTGGCTTGTAGTTTCCTCTTACGATAGAATTATTATTGTGGAAATACCGATTTTAAGATGTGTTCATTAGCATTAACTTTACCTTGATCACTTCATACTCTGCTTAAACATTATTTCGAAAGAAATAATAATATACTAACCCAAGAAAATTAGTTAATCTAGAGGAGTCAATACCCAAATACAATAAACCAAATTTAGACAAAAACAAAACAATACCTTAATAAAAAATTTTAAGAAGACATTTTGACTACAATTTATCCAGTAACCTAATTTTAAATTTAATACCAAGAAACATAATAAACACTAAAAATAAATAAGAATGTTGAGAGCAAACCTATTAAATAAATCTGTGTCCAGATTTGCATCCACTACTACTGCTACTGTCGGTACTCTATCTAAAGCTACCATTGCTGATTTACCACTTAGATGGGAATCCATGCCTTCTACCGAACAACACAATGTTGTTGCCAATCTACAAGAGAGACAAAAACTTCCATGGACCGATTTAAGTGATATTGAAAAACAAGCTGTGTGGTATATCTCTTACGGGGAATGGGGACCAAGAAGACCTGTGCACGGGAAAGGTGATGGTGCCTTTATTGCCAAAGGTGTTTTTGTTGGTTTATTTGGTGCACTATCATTTTTTGCTTTCCTAAGAACATTTGCTAACGAAGATTCTAGAACTATGACTAAAGAATGGCAAATGAAATCAGATGAATATTTGAAATCTAAGAACGCCAATCCTTGGGGTGGATACTCCCAAGTTCAATCCAAATAAGAAAATTAGTCAAGAAATTCCAAATTCTTTTTTTGTTAATTTTTCTCTAATAATGATAATAATAATATTTATTTATTTGTATAATTGAGACTATTCCTAGGAGGGTATAATACTATTTAAAAAAAAAAAAAATCACATATGTATAACAACAACGAACCTAAAATTCATCATTCATATTCAAATTGTTTACTATTTCTTTCTATTGTGCTTTACTGTATGTCTTGTTTTTTGCAATCATAGTACTCTTGACTTTTGGTATTCCCATGTAATTTATCTCACGTGCACACCAGTTGAAATGCTTTAAAACGTACAAAAAAAGAAATGTCAAAATGAAATGGAAGTTATCAAGCTCATCGTGAAGTAAAAAGAACATACAAATAAATAAAAAAAGGCAATCAGTAGCAATGTCTTTCAAATTTGATTTTCAAGATGACGACATAGAAGAAACCGTTGGCATTGACCAACAACAACAAACTTTCACAAATAACAATGCTTTCCAAAATTCTGAATTGAACCCACTAGATGAAATGGATGAAACTATTCAAAACACGCCAATGATAAAAGCTCCAAAAATCATTGAGTTACAACAAGTCTTGCAATACCTTACAGACGTTAGATTCACATTTGACATTTTTCAAACGCCTATTCGGGAAATTACATTGTACAGAAGAGAAGTGTTTGATGTTAAACATCAATTGATGCAAGAAGAGGAAAACTCTGCTATGAACGAGTTGGATATTCTTATTGGTGACACCAACGAGGATCTGAAACAGTTCATATACGAAGGGGGTTTGAAATCATGGGAGTGTTCCATTGATCTTGTAGATTACTTGTCTTCAACACTGAATAGTGACCCACACTCTTTTCCATCCACTGTAGTGGAGATTGGATGCGGGACCTCTTTGCCAAGTGAATACGTATTTACCTTGTACTTACAAAAATACTGTCTGGAAAACAATACCGCTGCTGCTGCTCCCGGTTTAAAATTGATCTTGACTGACTACAACGAATCAGTTTTGAAACTGGTTACCATTCCAAACATCATTATAGCATGGGCAAAAACCGTGTATGGGTCTTCTTGGGAAGAATCAAAAATTTGGACAGAATTCTTACAAAAAGATTTGCCACCGGTGAATGATGAATTCACATTGACACACGAACTGATAATGGCTTTCCAAGAATTTTGTTCTTTGTACAGAATTGAAATCCAACTGCTATCTGGCTCCTGGTCCAGATCTTTCCAAAACTTGATCCACCCACTGATCACCCCAAACTCGCCAAATGACAAGACCCTGTTTTTGTCAAGTGAAACCATTTACCAGCCTAAGATGTTGCCCGTGATTTCTGAAACTTTGATCGACTTCCAACAAAATTCAAACATAAATAGAGAGAACCACGTCATATTGGTAGCCGCTAAAGATATATACTTTGGTGTTGGTGGAAGTGTGGTGGATTTCACCACATATCTGAACAAGAGAAACGCACCATACCAAATTTTGAAAGTGAACGCTGGTTTGAAGAGATCGATAGTCATTATGAAATGATTGTTGTTTTTGATAGGGATGTAAACCTGATTTGGAAAATATATAGAGTTGTGTAGTTTTGTGTAACTCATCTTTGAATGCAACGCGGGTAACATTTTTTTTAACAAATTTAATTATTTTCGCCTTTAATCGAACCACCTGTAGACTAAGACATGTTCATCAAGACAGCACAAAGAGGAAAAAGAAACAACCAGCGCGGCATTGCTTTTGAATTCACAGTATGACTGGTTTGGAGCAAGATTTTGAAGCATACCTTGAGGATTCTTTCAATGTTTCTCAATTTTCAAATATTTTTTTGAAAGCTACAAATCAACCAACAAAAGACGTCATAGACTTCAACACTCCAATTAAAAAGTTACAATACGATCTCGAAGAAATAGAAACAAGACAAGAGGGACTTATCAAATCCAACTACCAGCAATTTATTAACCAGTTGCAGAAGACAGACGATAAAGGTGTTTTGCTGAAAGAATCATTAACTCCAAGTTTAGAGTATATCGATCTTTCATATAGTAGATTGAATAATCAAGTTTTGGTGCCCTACCAAAAAGCCATCAATCTTCAATTGGCATTGAATAAGCTCCATCAAACAAACACATTGCTTAGATCTTTTTTTACCGTGAGCTCCTTGGTCTTACAAGCTCAATCAATAGATTTTAATACACTATCTGTAAAATCAGTCAATTCGGAAGATCCCGCAGAATCTGCAAATTATGTTTATCAATTGTCAAGTTTGACATCTTTGCATCAACAAATTGAGTTGCAATTGAATTTGAATAATATTTCTACCCTTAACATCATAACTAAGGTGAAAAATGAATTTATTCAGCCACAAAAACTGCTTTTGGTGAAGAACATTACAGATTTCATCAATACCATTTTCGTTAAAAACTACAAAAAAATATCAAATTTTAGTGAGCAGTTATTGAAAATGTTTTCATCACTCTACATACTGAACCAGCACCAACTTTTGGTCACTCTAGATAGAATTGTGTCTACAAAATTTATCAGTTCTTCCCAAATCTTGAACAAATCCATCACATCAATCAACCATTTTGAAAATAATTTAAAAGAAGTGATGTCAAACAATATGAACTCCATTATGTTTTTAGAAAACAAAATTTTGAAAAATTGTAAAGTGAACTCTAAAAATATGGCTAATTCTGATTATGAAACAGCAGTTACTGGCGAGTTAGTTGCACCAACACCTGCAACTTTGGGGAACTTTGCTTCAATGTCGGCATTGAGCAAGTACATCCACCACTTTCAAAAATCAGCACCACATGTCAAATTTACGTCACTTCTTTATATTTATTGGTACAAAATAGCAAAATCTTTCAAACTTGAATATGAAACAAACTTGAAAAGAGGCGGACCTGTTGGTAAATCGTTGAATGCTTCTAGAGATAGTATTTTAAAAGTCATTGACCAAGTATTGACAAGAGACATTCCAGATGTGTATACTGATAAAACGGATATCATCAATCTAATGAAAAATGCCATTGCTACCAAGTGAGCCTAGTACAAACCAGATATATAAACACTAAAACAAAAACTCCTTCTCATTTCTTGGCTGTGACAATGGGTTTCAAAGGCGGAGCCTTTTGATTTTTTCCAGCGTGGGCCAATGGGTTGACTTTTTTATTCTTTTTCCCACCTCTTTTACGAAACTTTTTCTTTAACTCTTGTCTCTTCTGTTCTCTTTCTAATATTCTTTGTTGAGCAAGCTTTTTATTTAGCCTCTGTTTCTGACCTGGTTTCCGTTTTGCCAATTTTTTTAACCTCTGGTTATCTATTTCAATTTTCTCATTGTACTCTTTTAAATTAATAACTGGTCCGTTAAACTGTGGCCAAAAACCGTTCCATAGTTCCTTTGACTTTTCAATAATGTAATCTCCGTCCACACAAGACTTTGCAAACTGTTTCTTCTCTCTTTCCGTGTGCTTCGCAAAGTAATAACTGTCTGGGCGCTTGTTGTTCTTTTTGACCACATCGTCATATTCTTCTTCTTCATTCTTGGATGAGATCTTGATGATCTGCAAATTTTTAATTTCTTCTTTGTCCTCCTGAGCAGATCCAGTCTCAGCAGTTACAGGAGGTTCAAAAGAAAACATAGGAAATGCATACTGCTGGTCGCCATCGTTTTCTGTAGATGACTCTTCCTGTGACTGGTTGTCCACAAACTCAAATTCCAAGTCCGGCAGCTTATACGTGGTTTCTTCAATTACAGCCTGGCCCATTTTCTTCTTATTTTCAATGCTTTTGATGGAGACTGTTTTTTTTATGAACTCATCATTTTAAACATTCCACCACTCACAATCATTCACTTGACATAACGCATCGCAATTTAATCTAAAAAGAAAAAAAAAAAAAAAAAATGAATTGAAAATCAACTGGGAGCTGCCACTGACACAATCAATTTGAAAAGACGTGTGCGCAGAACACAAACAATTTTATAATTAAAAAGACATTGTCAACTATTTCATATACATATACATACATACATTATCTAAATTAGAGGCTCTTTTGTTAACTAACTATACACATTTCCAGAAAAATTATAAGTTTTCTATTTGGAAATTTTGTTCTTCAAATCTTGCAAGTATTCACGGTAGCTAAAACTCTTCATGATTTTATCTTCTACCAAGAAACTACCTAGCCACATTCTTAAAGAGCTCAACTCTCTTGCACTTTCGTGACCAACAGGCTCTGTGACTGATGGGCCTCTGACTATGTATACTGATTTGTAAGTGATGACATCATCTCCTTCTCTAACTTTTGATATAACGTTTTGGATTCTCATATTAAACTCTGAAGTTTCCAAGTATGGTAGCTCTTGTTTACCAATTGGAAGCAATCCAATGTTGTCAACACCAAAAACATCTAGTAATAACTCACTGACAGCTTCACCACCAACCCACAAAAATAACTCAGTATTGGTATCAACCAAGTATAACCCGTATTTCTCAAAAACAGAAATAGTAGCGTTGGTCGTTTCAGGTAAGACGATCTCTCCTGTAGTGGCATCGGGCAAACCGGCTTCATCGATCATGTCATGTAATGAATACACTGAAGGGTAAATGGACTTGATCAAGTTCTTCAATGGCAAACTCTCAAAAGAATTCAAAGCCGCAGCTCTATGATCACTAGGAACCATACCTGATCTGAAAGCCAGATGTTTGGTCAAAGAATGCATCAGTAATGGGAACATTCTCATGTTGGCACATAATCTTAATGGAGCACCTCCAGCAGTGTTGGTAACAACATTTTCAGCTTTGTAAACAGCCAAAATGTCTTGAACGGATTTATCAAAGAAATCTCTAGTCTCTTCAAAAGATGTTCCTCCGTTAACCATACTAACAGCTTTTGCAGTGAAATAATCAGTGGTTGCCAACTGATCAACAGAAGCATAAACTTGACCAATGTTGTCTGTAGTTGGTAATGCAATAGTGATGACTCTGATTCTTCTTTGAGCGTTGTTTGATGATAACAAACACCCAACTTGAATGTAACAATATTCTTTCGTAATGGATTCATCAATGCAGTATTCAAAAACATAACCTTGATCTCTTGGAATTGTTGGGAAAGCACATAGATCAGATGATCTGTTGAAGAAATGACCATAGAAATTGTTGAATTTTAAACCACTAGATCCTCTTCCACGAATTACACCTTCCATACACAGATCCATTGTAATATGCTTTGAAAACTCTTTAGAGAACTTTATAACGTCATTCACATTGGTAGCTGACCATCCTGGATAGAAATGGGTTTGACCAGCTGTGTATCTTGGTAAGTTAGATTGTGTAGCAACATCCATGTATGAGTCAGAAGCTAAGAACAAATCAATGGTAACTTGAGATTTGTTACATTCAATTGTGAACGATTTATAAAAAGATGATTGAGGACTCAATAAAACAGATGCTTCTTTCTTAGTATCAGCAACTGATTTTTCATTTCTGGGTTTCAATTCACCTTCTCCCAAATTTGGTAATGTGGCAGAAACAATGATAATCTTACCACCAATCGATCTAACTAAGGATTTAGCGGCTTTCAGACCGGGTGCCAATGCAAATCTAGGAGAGTTATTAAATTGGAAAATTTCTGGAATTTGAGTGAAAAGCTTTTCCAAATTTTTCTTGCAAGCATTCAAGTTTACCAAAAGACCTGTTGGAGTTGGACAAAAGGGTTCATCTAAATCACCAACATCCAACATTTTAACGTTAAATTGAAAAGTTGAATCAGCATTTTCTCCCTCTTCTGGAACAGGATCTTCAGGAATTTGGAAATAATGAATAGCACTATCTACACAAAGAATAGCAATTTTTGTTCTTTCATCTCTATTTGGTAATGAGTCTAAACTATCTAAAATGTTTCTACATGTAGTAGACAACAACCCATTTTTGACAGCATTAGCTGAACAATCTAATACAAAAGCGTAAACTGCTGGAGGTGGAGCTCTTACAGAATACTGGGATGGAGCGATATGATCAACAACACTATATAGCATTTCTGGTCTTGTGTGTAGATTCTTCACAAAGGCATCTCCCTCGGTATTTGGGAAATCGTTTGCCAAATTACACAAGTTACATCTCCATCTTCTTCCGTCTTGAATCAAAGTAACAAATGGATTCAAATAAGCTCTACATCTCTTACATCTAATCAAATGACCATCGCTCGATAATGGAACAGCAGTTTCTTCGTCATCGTTCAATTTCCCATATGGTTTGACACTAACAGCCATTGGCAATTTAGACTTTTTCAGTAAACCATTACTTTTAGGAATAGCATTTAGTGTGGATCTAATGTATTCGGTACAGTTATTAGCAGTTTCAGCAGCATGAGGAAATGCAAACTTATCTGTTGGAACAACCATTGGTGGTGGTGGTAAAGATAAATCACTGATCGGTGGAGGTAACTCAGTTAACAAGTCAATAGGATACAACTGGTTCATTGGTTTACTTGGCAAAGCTGGCTGTCCATACGACTGTTGTCCGTACACGGTCTGCTGTTGTGGTTGTTGGTAATTCGTATCAAATGCTACTGGTGATTTGGTAGTCCCGTATCCTGCTTGTGAGTAGAAAGGCTGTTGTTGTTGTTGTGGTTGTTGTGGTTGTGGTTGTGGGCTTGTGTTCATGACCATTGGATTGGCTCCTGCTACAGGTATAGAAGCACCTCCAAAGTTCATATTACCGACCCCTTGAATGACCTGATCCATTTGACCGTTTTGGAACGTATTCCCACCACCAACTGGTGGAACTTGAGGTTGTGAAAGTTGAGATTGCTGGTAAGCACTGTACTGTTGTTGTGGATAAACCCTCTTTTTTCCCGACATGGTTTTTGGTACTATTGTTGTGTTTTGTCTGATTTGTGTTTCATTCTTAAACAATCCCACTAAATCAAATCACGAACTATACGAAATGTATCCTCAAAAAAAAAATTTAAGGACCTCCAAATATCAAAGAGAAACACCGCTTTCGAAAAATGTTTTTCCAAATTTTTTTTTTCTTTTAATAACAACAAAGCATAAAAAAATAAAAAAAATTTTCATAGAGCGCTGGGTAAGGAATACAAGGTGAGATCTTTATTTTTAACCATTGTTCTAAATTTACACTTCAAAAGTCATATATATAAACTGTTGATCGGTTAATTTATTAAGATATAACACCAATTCAAGCAAAAAGTCAACAGCAATAGAAAGAAAAAAAAATGAGTGAAATTGAAATCATCAACTTTGACGATGGAATGGAAGTCCACTCTCCATGTTTGATTGTTCATGGTAAAATCAATTCGTCACAATCCAATGAGTGTGATTCTATTGTAGTTAGTAGTTTCCAAACACCTTCTTTGCAATACGAAGTAAATGGTTCTTTGTTCAAAACCACAGTTTTCCTTACTCCAGGATTGAACAAACTGAGATTCAGCTCTGTTACTAAAAATAAAAACACTTTAGTCAAATCTTTATCTTTAACATATGTTCCTTTGTTACAAGATATTCCTGTACATTTGTGTGTTCTTGTTGCTAGAGATTCGCCCCTTTTATTTGATAGTCCAAATGAACAAAAAAATAGAGAAGGTGGTAATGATTTACAATTAGCTATAAAGAAATTACAAGTTGGTGGTTTATTAATGCAAGCTTACACAAATGAACAAATGTTTAGAAATGGATTTGGACAAAGAACTTTCCCATTTGCTCAAGAATGGGGGGTATCTAAACTTTTTAAGCAAGATGGACCAAATGGGAAATTGAGAAATGTTACCAAGATTCATATATTAAGATCAAATAAATCTTTACAAGAGTTGAGAGATCCTAATATAGCTCAGCAAAATGATAAAGGTGATAATAGAGGAGGGTTATTCGGGATTGCTATGGATGCTCTTAAAGATTATAATGGAGGTGAATTGTTACACAACAATGTGGAAAAACCTTTGCAAGCTGCTGTTATGTTTTTAGATGCCCATTGGGATCCAAAATTAAATTTGATCTTAACACATGCTGCATTGGGTGGTGGTACCGACGAAATCAAACTAGCTATATTTGGATCTCACGGGATTTACTCATGGCCTACATCTATGGAGGAAATCTCAAGTTATTTCCTGGACCCAACTGTTATTGACAAATCTGCAGTTGCTAATGATAATGGTGAATGTGGATCTTATTGGGAATGTTTATGTGTTACTCTTGGCGCTTTTTTGCATGAAATCGGACATTCTCTTGGGTGTCCTCATCAGGAACATGGGGTCATGTTGAGAGACTATCCTGTGTTGAACAGATCTTTTGTATCAAGAGAATCACAGACTCAAAGACCATCAAGACAGCTTTTGTCTCCTCCGTTATATCCTCAGTCAGAATGTCAATGGCACAGACTAGATTTAGTAAGATTCTTGTACCATCCATCATTCACATTACCACAAGACTATGAAGATCCATCATTCATGAGACCTGGCAAACTAGCCAATTTTGCATATTCTTCTCCACAAGTTTTACCAAATCCGAAAATTAAAGGGGGTTTCACTATTAAGTCAGAAACTGGTGTTTATTTAATTGAGATCATATCTAAGAAAGACGACTTGTGCCATGCATGGTATGAGTATCTACCCTTGTCTGTTGGGGGCAATGGACCTCAACAAAACATTGATTTAACATACGATCAACTTATCAGCAAGATTCCATCGAAAAATGAGAAAACAGATATCAAAATTAAAATCTTATCGGTCAATGCTTCTGAAATAACAATTGAAAACATTGAAGAATTGGTTATGAAGAGCTCGGTGAGTGTTAATGGGACTGCGATGGTGAAGGGCCCACTGATGGGTCTGCCTCTATCTGGCCCGGATGACAAAGCTCCTGTAATTCTTTTGGACATTCAACGTGTTAATTGCGTGAGAGTGTATCACGGTGGTGCTTTGGATGGAGTTGGGTTCTTCTATCAAAGTAACAGCACCTCTTTTTTTGGTAAGAATGAACCAGATGCTATTTTCGGTAACAGAACAGGGAATTTCACTGATGTTAAAGTTTCCGGTGGTGAATGCATCGTTGGATTCAATATCAGATCAGGACAGTGGGTAGACGCCATCCAAGTTGTCACTGACAAAAGAGGTATCATATCGCCAATGTTGGGAAACGCCAACGGTGGTTCGCAACATTCACTAATGACGCCTTCAGGGGCAAGAATCACAGGTATGTATGGTAAGATATCAGGATGGTGTGACTCTATTGGTATCCTATATTCATCATAATATATATAGTTACAAAGAATATACAGATAAATATATCTACATATATAATTCAAGAAATGATAAAAAAAGTTGAAAAATTCCTGAGTGTAAAACACTTTAATCAACAAACTGTTCTGATTTACTTATTCACTGCAGAGTATTTCAAATTTTGTAGTTTTTCCGTTAACTTTTCAATTTCCAGTTGGTGCGAATGTAATGTGTTCAATATTTCTGCTTTTTCCGTGGCATTCTCCTTTTCGTCTCCCTCTTGAACAACTGTATCTGTGCTCTTAGCAAAATTTGGACTGTCCAAAACGGGGCTAGTTGATCTCGAGGTCGCCAGGTCTCGTAATAGTTTAGAGCCAGCACCACTTCTAGAATTCTGCGAGTTCATGATCGAAGATATGGGTACTGTTCTGGAAACGTGGAATGGATTCGAAGTGGCTTTCTCTGTATTGATCACCCCCGTGACGGTGCTTGGTCTTGTCTTTGTGCCAGAACTATTATTTCTCTTGAGACTTGAAAAAGATGTTCTTGAATTCGAGTCACTGTGTGAAAAAGTTGGAACAACACTGAAACGTCTCTCTTTGTGCACGATCCCGATTTGTTGAACAACTGTTGTGTTAAGATTGTTTTGAGGTACTTCGTGGAAAGTGTCCAGCACTTCGTCGTACTCAAATAATTTCCATGTGACTCCATACGGTGTTGTTTCTAAGCAGTATACTGAATGCAAGGGGACGTCCAAGTTTGAATACGTTTCCTTTGACAAATTCAAAAAATATCCCAATAAAACACGAGCCACCACTCTATGACAAATCAACAAAACGTTATCAGTAATTCTTTCTAATTCGGTAATGACTGTCCGCAATCTGTTGATAACGTCAAAGTAAGATTCACCACCAATACCAGGATACCTGTATCTCAATTTGTCGTCCACACGTTCTTCAAACTCCTCGGGAAATTCTCGCTGGATGTCTCCATATGTCAAACCTTCAAAATCACCGGCACTAAGCTCATTTAACATTTTCATTTGCTTTGTTGGAAATTTATCATCGTTAAAAAATTGAGCTGTTTCCACTGATCTTTTTAACATAGAAGTCCAAACAAAAAAATTAGGTGCATCGTAGTGAAGTTTGTTTTTTTTGTTTTTATTGAAAGTGGGTTTGGCCTGATCAACGCATTGTGTTGAACTTTCTTTAATTTTCAAATCTTGTTGAAGGCTAACATGTTTTTGCTTTAAAATTTGACCAAATTCTTTCCTTTTAAAATTTATAAATTTACTCAATGCCTTTGCGTATTTTGAACCTCTCACTGTTAACTGAGAATTCCCACCAATTTTCCCTAAAACGTTAAAATCAGATTCACCACTTCTAGTAATCCAAATTTGTCTTTCGCTTAAATTGAAATTTAATAAATAATAAATAGTTTGAGAAGCTAAATATCCTTGAATGTTATAAGATATAACTTTTTTACCCACATCAACCATTTTGATATATGACACATTATGTGTATCTGCTTCAATATCTTCAACTGGTTGATATGCCTTTCTATATTGCTTTAATCTATTTTCAAAATCTTTCAATGACTCTTTGGCATCTTTACCTTTGTAATCGGGACCCAGTAATTTCAATCTAATATTATTGGCCACAACTTCTTCATCACTGCATACACTTTCCAAAAAAACAATTTTCAAATGTTTGGATCTTTCTCTAATTTTACTAACCACATTATGACGTCTTAATTTATTTGTATTTGTTGCATCGAATATTGCCACATTTCCTTGCATATTAAGTAAATAATCTAAAAGTTGATCTAAAGTATCCATAGCCCATCTTTCTCTCAAATTATTTGAATTTTCATTATTTGGATCAAAAAAGTTTGCATCTTGTTCAGGAACTTCATCTTTGTGTTTATTCGAATAATCTCTTCTTGTATTTCCTACATTGAAAACTTTACAATCATACATTGAAAAATTTAAAAATCTTGATAGTTTATTTGTAAGAAATGATTTCCCTGTAGCAGGTAATCCAACCATTACAATAACTAGTTTCGATCCTGAATCTTGTTGTGCAATATGACCGTCTGGAGATATTTTTGAGATCGTTAATCCAGGAACGTCCAAAGTGGTCATAATGGAAGAATTCCGTTTTTTGTGTAGTGGTTTTTTCAAAGATTTTCTTGTACGTTGTATAATTGTTACGTTTTCATCTTGATCCAGCACTCCGCTCTGTGGTTTTGTTTGTTTCTGCTGCTGCTGTTGTTGTTGTTGTTGCTTAATGAAATCATGAGCTGAATAACGAAAGTGTCCTGTAGTAGCAGAAGAAGTATCTGTATCAGGTTCACTGGTGGAATAAACATAATCTGTATCAGAAACCAATACATGTTCGTTATCACTCAAAGACATGTTATTGGGAAAAGAACTTGTCATATGTGGTTTCATGAATTGTGAGTTCTCTGATATACTCGTTGTATTAGAACCACTACTACGCGTTATTGGTTCAGGTAGTGTGCTATTATTTTTTTTTAAAGAATCTTCAACAACATGATCTATATCAACATTTGATGGTAATGGTGATAAATTAGGGGTATTGTTGGTATTTGGAGAATTCCATTGAGAATGTGTTGGTGTATCGCTTAAAGGTCTTTTTTGGAAAGTAGGAAGCAAATCATTGAAACGTCCTATTGTTGCATTGTTTGTTGCAATTTTATGTGGCACTACTCTGTTTTCTGGTGTTTCTGTAATTGTTTCAGCTTCACTCAGTAAAGGAATTTCTGTATGTTCCAAGGGGAAATCTTCTGTTAAACGACACCTTATTTCTTCTTTTCTTTTTCTGTCTTCATCATCTTCTTCTTCCTCTCTTTCTCTGTCTTCTTTGATGGTATCCTCTTCTCGTACATAAATATCTCCTTCATCTATATCACTACCATAACCTTCAAGAGAAGAAGTTCTTGAATCTGTAGTTTTATTAGTCAGTGATATTTTCGGCTGTTGTAAATTTTGAGTGTTCCCATTATTTCCATTATAATTAATATTAGTATTAGCAGGAATAGTAGTATCAGCATTAACACTATTTTCAAAAAATTCAGTAACTTCCTTTTCTGCAGTATTATTATCTAGATCTTCTGTAGGGGAAGGTGACTCAATATAATCTTTTGATGGATTCACACTTGAATATACAGGTTTAGTATAGTCTATCTTCCTAAATGACATTTCCTAATGTATCACTTGTTTTTTTTTCTATGGTCTTTTTTAATATGTTATGTTTAGAAGTAAAAGATGTTTAAAATTGTTATTAATTCAGGGATCACAATTTAAATGATAATTTTAATATAAAGTCAATTAAATATTTGTGAAATTATGCATGTCACGTGTATTTCACGTGACTTTTAAGTAAATAATTTAATTAATTAATACGATATGTTAAGATCAATATGATTATATTATATCTAATGGCTATTAACAGTAACTCTTTTTACTTATGATGTGTATATTCTATTTACAACAAATTACATTTAACTTTTCACTGTTTGTTTTTGGAGATCTGTTTTGGGTCAAGTAAAATTTATATATTAATTAACTTTTAAAAAGTTGGTAGAGAAAGTAAACATAAAAATTTGTTGTAATGTGAGTTCGTTGTCGCTGGAAACGTCTAGAGGAGTTGACATAACTAATTAAATTTATTATCCTTGGTTTTATATATTTCTATATATTATAAAAGAGTATAAAGCGTTTTATA